>JALJCO010000375.1:0-213468 GCA_023101725.1 Atherinomorus stipes | reverse complement strand
ACATAAACTGTGCAGATGCTGGTAAACACTTCAGAAGAGTTACCTGTCTGACTGTCGCATGGCTGGACCTCCTAGTCCTTTATGAAGAGACCAGTGCATGACTTGGAGTTCATATTTACCACTAGTCAATCAGAATCTAGTATCAAAACACATGGGTGGAATGGACACGGGTACACGTGTGACATGCCCCCCACATTTTCCCTATCTGTCCCCTGCACATTTTTCAGTCGTTACAACAGTTAAAGGTTTAGTATGGAACATTTTTATTAAAAGCCATATTTTAAAAAAATAATACCTCCACGAGGTGCTTGGAAGGGTGCAGAGTAAAAGTACAGCATTTCCTTGAAAAAAATAATTTATTTTATATATATTTTCAGGCTAAACATAACGGGTTTGACAATGGAGTTATTTTTACACCTACAGGCCGCCATTGGGGGGTTGCCAAATAGGATCTCTGTGTGGCAATAGTATGTTCAGCAAGCTAGACTGGCACTGGGGAAAAATGGTGGATTCAGCAAGCCATGCAGCTGAGCCCCAGAGATACTATCGGTCTCAGAAGAGAAGTGACTGAGAAGAGAAAAATAGTCAATTTAAGTGAAGCTACACTAAATGGACCCACATAAACATTTTCCACGGCATCAAAACACGGAAATGGCGACATTTTTCCTGATCGGTAAGCTAGCTCACTTGCTAACATGGCTAACGTTAGCTGTCAGTGATAAAACTCCTCCGCAGCACTTGTTGGACACTGTGCAGGCCGTTGGTCCCTTGTTGTATCGGCAACCCAGCGGCTGGAGTTGTTTTTCTGCTGTTGGTACTACAACATAGACACACATGACGTCGCTGTTCTGTCCGTACTCCATATCCAATCTTTAAACCTATAATTAGTATGCAGTAATCTTTGAGCATGCACATGCGCAGGTGTTCGATGGGAGATGTGTTGCTTAGCAGTGCTGAGTGGTGCACGTCAGAATAATAAAGCAATAAGCCCCGAGAAGCATGGGTTGTAGCGGTTTTACAACGGTAGGGAACCACGATGTGACCTTACATACTGTCTATAAGATAACAAATAAAAATAAACACAAACACACAAAAATAAACAATTCATGGGTAATAATGAAATAATACAATGGAGAAATATTTGTTCTCCCACCAGTAAGATTAAGTGGACAGCATGGTTGCTAAGCAACTCAGCTTGTACACAAGTAGCAGAGTATCTCTTAAAATAAAGATATTTTCGTAAGATTTGGCCTGTCATCAAGACAAATGTAGATTTTACTTTATTTTTTTTTTTATGTATTTACTGATTTTGGCATTAAAAACGCTCATTTAAAAAATTCCGGCCAAAGGGAAGATTTAGTTTACCTATCTGCATGTGGACTTTTATAACTGGGTATGAAGTTTTAAACGTCACTGCCTGCAACAAAATCTGCTCTGATCACATTTACAACCTGTATTTCCTGGGTCGTTACTGTCCAGGCAAACAAGCTGTGAACCAGGTCAGCGGAGTTTTCACTTGTTTAAAACGGCGATCAGACAGATGACCTGCTCAGATCCGACGGCCTGCTCAGCCGACTTATTTTTTACTCCCAAAGATCCATGCTTCATTTGTTTTGTTAAACCCTCTTTCCACCTGCAAATGCTTTCCCTCCATTTAAGCAGCAAACTCCTCCTACCCGCCTGTCATTTCTTATTTTTTCCCGTCTCATTTCTCCCGTCCATATTAACATTTCGCTACACAGCCTTAAATCAGATTAAGTAGGATATTAAAATGTGGATTAAAAAGGAGCGCTTCTCCCAGAAACAGCTCAAACCCCATGAATGTGCTTCATATACTTCTGAAGTTTGGTTTGGTAAGATTTTTCTAAGATGGTGTGGACTCCAAAACCGGCTACATTCGCCCTCATTAATTCAGGCTATCTGGGCTCGTTAATGTTGTTACTTCCATTCATAGTGCAGTTAAAATAATGTTAAAATTTTGGAAAAACGATGGCGTTCATTTGGCGGCTGGTGTTTTTGTGCAGATATGATCTCAGCTGGTCTCCACAGCCTCCTGTCATAAATGCCAGTGCAACTGGAGAGACGTCTCACACTCATGTTCTGTCACAGACATCTGCCTCTATGCGGCATCGAACAGTTTCTACGCTGTGCTGCTTCTCAGGCGGTGATCTATGGAAGCCCATTTCCGCCACTCTGATGAAAAAAAAAAACATGCTGTATCTCATAATAATGAGATAGCTAAGTCATAATTATGAGATAGTATCTCATTATTATGAGATAGTATCTCACAATTATGAGATAACTAAGTCATAATTATGGCATACTATCTCATAATAATGAGATAGCTAAGTCATAATTATGAGATAGTGTCTGCATTATTATGAGATAGCTAAGTCATAATTATGAGATACTATCTCATAATAATGAGATAGCTAAGTCATACTATTATGAGATACTATCTCATAATAATGAGATAGCTAAGTCATAATTATGAGATAGTATCTCATAATAATGAGATACTATCTCATAATAATGAGATACCTAAGTTATAATTATGAGATACAGCATGTTATTTTTTTTCATTAGAGTGGCGGAAATGGCCTTCCATAAAGACTGTCAGATGAACTCGGTGTCAAGCCAACAGAACAACGGCTGCTTTGCAAATGCGAAGCAGCATGCCAGCGGGGTAAAATCATTTTTGTGAGGTCCAATCCCCCATCCAACCTGGATGATCCAGGCTCAGGCCACCCAGCACATCAAAATTCACCACAAAGTCTACCCAAGTCTCTGAAACAAATGTAATCAAACAAGTGGGTCGAACACAGAGCAGTTGGTTGTTAGTAAATGCAACGTCTGTTTTATGTTGGCGCAGGGGGATGGTCTGCTGGAACTACGTGTAGGTTATGGCCCTGCTTTACACCAGGCTTGGAACGCAACTTAGCCAGTCACATTTAAGAAAGAGAATCACCTGCTATATTATGTTAAGCAAACCATCCAGAGTCAGCAAGAGTCAAATCACTTTGCAGTATTTTTTCCAAACCGTGTAAGTTGTGCGACATTGTTGTATGCAAATAATGTTAGACTTGTTTGTTAAATGATGACAAGGTGAAAAAAAAAAAGCCAATTTATCAGTAACTTCTAATAATTCAAATGTTGTTACCTTGGTTAGATTACTTGCTAGTTAGTTAATTCTTGGAATAAATCAATTAATTTTGTACTCTTGGGCAGAACTTGTGCTGATAATTGCTCTCCACATATTTAAAGTGAGTCTTTTGGTCACAATGAGGGAGTCAGGGAAGAGAAAAAAATATCTATGGCAGCTAAACAGCTAACGGAAAGGTTTAAAGTGAGCATTTTACTATCTTGACCATGCCTTACTTATGTTTCCATGCCTAAGTAGGTTTATATGCCTAAATAGAACCAGTGAATTGTAAGTGTGCTCTGTCATATGGTATTAAAGTTTTTAGATGCGTACTGGGTCCAAGTGTTTTCCATCCATCAATATTCTTCCACTTAAATCATATTCTAGTTACAAATGTGGCATCTTTACTCAGTGCCAGACTCAGGCCCTTTCAAAATCCAGCCTCTCTGCATTCAGAGAGGCTGGATTTCTGAGCTTGCATGAAATTTGCAGAACAGTTTGGAATATGCTAATGGACTCTGGCTTATTGCTGCCCTGGTGAAAACTTGCCTGCCAGTCATAGCTGTTTATTTTGTTTTGTCCACTGAGAATATGTTCAACACCTGTCTGTCTTTGAAAGAGAGTAACACAATAAATTAATTGCAAATGCCCCTTACAAGTAGAACTAACTGATCACAGCACATTTATTGGAGTGAAAAATGCATTTGTAATACTTCTGATAGGGTTTGTTAAGTTTATTTACCAACCGACATTGACATTGCCCCCTAATAGAAACTCAATAGGCATTTTGCCATATCAGTTGCTTGCTATATATCTGTTTACCAGGTTAGTGATTGCCTAGGGCAGGTAGAGAGGGGCTGGATTTGGAAAGGGCCTTACATTTCTAAAAACATCAGCGCTTGTGTTTAAAAATGAAGCACTACAGTACCCACAAATACTGAACCTGGTGAATTACAACCTGAGGTGCCTCTCTCAGTTCCTCCATGGGGATAAAATCCCAAATTCTACAAAAAACCTTAAAAAAGGGAAGAGAATTAGAATGTAATGTTCTTGAGTTACTGTTGAATTTATTGTGATTTTGATTTCAGGTCAACTCGCCCAGCCCCATGCCTAACTGCTGTCTAAAAAGGTCTTTAATGGAAAGAAATGTACTTAGTTTCATCATTGTCTCTGTAGGACTGGGCTGCATGTAGTGGATGATGATCAAGCAGCTGTTTCACATCAATAGCCAACAAATCTTTGGTTTGAAGCACACTCTAAGCAAAAAATACTCCTTAAACCCTATCATTTCCCACCTCTGAAAAGCTACACCCTAAAAACAGAGTGGCTGAATTTGACCAATCTGGTTGGTAGTTATAAAATCCAACCAAAAGATTGGTTAGATTAACTAAAGTCCATCTTGGTCAATGGATATAAACACCGTCATACCTGGTTTGTATGTAATATTCATAACTGACCCTGACCGGATGCAGTTCAGTGAAAAGGGGAATTCCTGTCAGCCCACTTTGTATCTCTCCAATCGTTCAACATTGGCCAGTAGTGTACCCAGGACCAATTTCTGAAAACTACATTGATTTACCGTAATTTCAGACCCACACATGAAACTGTAGCATTATCTGATGTCTACAGGCCATGGTTTTGCAAATGTTCCAGAAGTTGCAAGAGACATGACTAACTTGTTTAAATAAACTATGTTGAGCCTCAGAGCGCATCACCCACAAATGAATCAATGGTTCCAACGCTCTGATAGCCTGGGCATACAAGGACCATTAAGTGTTTTGTGTGCAAAGTCTGGAAAAACAGCTTCAGATACCATGTCGTGAGAGAGATTTATTATCACCACGCACATTAACAACAGCAGAAGTTGTCATACCTCATCAGAAAGGATAACGTCACTAAGTAGACACCACATCTGTGCTGCAGACCTATGTAGTGGGCTTTCAAGGCTCCTCAGGGCCCAGTATTTCAAAACATAATCCACCAGAATTAATCCAGGTGGATTGGATTTATTCCAGATCAGATCAGAAATTGGGCATTTCAAACGAGATTTTATCCTGAAGATTTAAATCCAGATCTGTGAATCCAGTCCTACCTTTGATTCAGATTTTTTGCTCTTTGGGTATTTCAAAAGTTTGGGTCCAAATCTGGATTATTTTGCTCCTAAATGGGGGGATTAAAAATAAACCCACCTCAGAGGTGGATTTGAGGAGGATCTTGACATGTGGATAGTTTGTGGGACAAACGACATATGTGCAACATTTCCCCCATATCTGAACGTAGCTGTAATTGTAGTCCATAATTGTAAAACAAAATCTGCACATAGCACCGAATTTAGTGAGTTTATACAGACGAATCCTGCAAATTCAATTTCTGTCACAATGTCGACGCTCCATAAATAAAACAAATGCTTGCATAATTAACTGATAACCATGTTTCATTGCCACATAAATTTATTGCTTTAACTGCTTTCCAAGCATCTTATTCCTTACCTTTCACCTTTTCTTGCTGAGCTGAGTGAATTCAGTCTGTCCCTTTGAAAGGACAATCTGCTGCTGAGTGTGCTCAATTTCTACTCTCAAGAAGCTTCTTTTACTCAAGATTTTCATTTCTCCACCTCCTGCTGCCAAATAACAGAACAGTTTTAGTATTGAGCTTCATTGATTTGTGTCTTGAGCATGAAATTTCTTTTTTATTAAATACCTTGACAATTATGGAAATGCCAAAAGTAGCCTATTTACAGACCACTCAGTGCCTCAACTACAGCAATTCTGTAACTGAACAAACTTCTGAGTTAAAGAAGAAAAACAAATCTTACTGCCAGAGAGGTTTCTCAGTTTGCAGGGATGGTTCAGCGTCAGCGCTGAGGTGGACATAATATTGACAGTGTTGGGGAGTAATGGAATAGATGGTCCGGTTTCATATTTAAAATACTATTGAAGAGTAACTGTATTCAAGTAAAATTACCATTTTAAATCTGTGGATTGAGAATACAGTTACTCTTGTAGTACCATTAGAATGTGTTTTTCACATTTCCCCAATAAATAAATAATTTATTTGTGGCACAAGCCAGGTGTTGCGTAGGCTATCCCATAATTTCCAGTAAATAGCACAGGACCTAAACACTCCTGACCCAGGCATGCTGCCTTGTACCTAGCATCACAACCGCATTCACATGAGTGCATGGTCAGGTATGGATTCAGACAAGGAGCTGAGGAGCAGGAATCACAATCACATTGCAGTTTACCTGTTTACTGCAGCTCTCAGTTTACAGGGAATATGGTGGCTTGGCACTTTTATTTCATCAGTCCAGTTTCTTCGCAAGCTCTTTTTCAAAGATGAGCAGGAGATACTGTTCAGTCTCTCAGGAGCATCGCAGCTTTGCTGCTGGATTTAATCCTGTTCACACCTGGAAACAGGTGTTCCGCACTGCATCTTGAAACAGGTACTGTTATCAGAATACACAGTAAACAGTTCATGTTGGGAAAAACGTCTTTGTCACAAGTCCAACACTTCCATAATGGACAGAAACTGATGTACCCCGTTCACTTTCATGTGACGAGTTGCACAAAGAGTCAATTCAGAGGCCTCCAAACCAAGTCCTTAATGCGTGCTCGGCGCGCACAATGCATCCAGCTGGTGAAACACGTCTGATGCAGACAGCAGCTTCTACAAGAGCCTCTCTGAAAATGGTTGCTCAGTTGAACCAGCTGTCTGTCAAGGAACAGGGAACTGTGTTTCATTGTTATAAGCAGCAGTTAGCGCTCTGCAATCCTTGCTGGGCGAGTCTGACCTACAGTCAGGTCAGTAGGTTGCTAGATGTGCCAGCTGCCTCTGTGGGTGACACACCCTGGCACACTTGTGGCTACGCCATTGCCACAGATGTCTCTTTCAGCCAAGATTGTGATCTGCTTTTAAGGTGGCATAAATCAGTTTAGGTACTTTGTCACTTTACTACAGAAACAGAAATATAATCTGTACACTGTTATAAATAGACTATTAAAATCAATTTTTAACAAAATGGTAATTGTTTAATTTATTTGAAATAATGTTTAACATTAATAGTCTCTGTTTTCCTGCGAAAGGAGCTGCCATTGCATAATGTGGCATTTAATAGACACAATTGCTGTTTAAATAGAAGTATTTAAAGTATTTAGAATACAGTTCTAGTTTTTTTTTTTGTTTGTTTGGTTTTTTTTTCTTCTCTTTTTTTCTCTTTTCTTTTTCTTTCTCTTCTCTTCATCTTCTCTCTCTAACTGTTCAACAGAATAAAGCAATCAGATTTCCATTCTGCTTGCTTCGATGCTGGACAGGACAAGTAGAGAGAAGATGAAGAGAATACAGTTCTAGAGTTAAGCAATGTAACGGAATACGTTACAAAATAAATTTTTGAATGGGTATTCAGTATTCTGTAACTAAATACGTTAAGGAATTATTTTCCCCAACACTGACTATTGATCAGACACATGCTCAAGACAAGTTCTTTAAATCATCATTTCTTGCTTCCTGTCTATAATTCAGTGGGAGGGACGAATTTGTAAATCTCCGTCTAACAGGATCAGGATAATTTTGATCCAATCCACCAAAGTTTCGAAATACACAGACATCAATCTGAGATCCAAGGACCTGAATCCAGGGATTTGGGAATCCAGATCATTTTGATCTGGATTCAAAGTTTTGAAATACTGGGCCCGGATGACCTTTACCTATAATGGAGGTGTTATACGCTTTTGGTCTATGAGTGCGTTCAGCACGAGCTTAAATTCATATGGCCCCACCCCTTCCAGAATGTCATGCATTATGTCGAGTGTGCATTGTCTGTCACATGATAAAACGGCGGGCTGTTGAGGACACTGTCCCTTTTAAGGCCTGTCTGAAAAGAGTTGTCTGTCTGCTCGTCTGCCTTGTGAGTATTACATCACATAACAGTGTAGGATCCTCCTGTGTCTGCACTTTCAAGACATCTCAATGCACTGTGCACAAGCAACATAGTTTCCTGTGATAGTTTTCCCCAATAAATAAATAATTTATTTGTGGCACAAGCTAAGTGTTGCGTAGGCTATCCCATAATTTCCAGTAAATAGCGCAGGACCTAAACACTCCCAACCCGGGTGAGAATTTTACACTTTGAACATTATGTGTGTGAACAGTGATTCCATCTCTCTTAAGACACTTGAGTTCTTCCACAATTGGGCACAACACTGTATCAATGCTGTAGGTCTTTACATCATCAGATATATAAACCGCTGACAGGAATGACTGCAGATTAGACAGGAGGTCTGGTGGCAAACTCTTCAAGACCAAGTATACGAATCCTAACTTGTGAACCTCCGTCTTTGACCCAAGAGGGTTGACACTTTCACAGTCATCTTTGTAGAACAATAATGAGATAGACACTTCTTCCCAAAAGAGTGGATGAGTTGTACAAAAATCTCCATCAAATATATACTTGAGCATCGCTCTCTTTCTGTTGCCATTCCATCATGGCCCGTAAAATACCTAGAAATTCCAGTTTAATGACCAAAAGGTGCTTGAGTTGAATATGCTGGAAATATCAATCACAAGTACTTTCGTCTCACATTGTCAGCTCTAGCGTCCCTCTCCTGTACAAAGGTTTAGCTATTTAGGAAAGGCTCCTCTTATTAGCCAATTTCAGATAAATACTTCATCTGCTTATAGTCTGTCTCAGGTCTCTTTGAAAGGCTCAGCTGCATCAAAAAACTCCTGCTTAAGCTCCTCGATTTGTCGGCTTTGATCATGCCCGAACTGACTAAACAGTGTCATGGTCTTTGATTGCAGCCTACCCACCAAATTTCCCATTTAAACTTGAGGTTTGCTGAACCACATAGTTAATATTTGAAACTGTCTGGGAGGTTTTGGATCTAGGATTCACAATAAAAGGGCTACTTTGTCTATGATTCTCTCTTAACCCCTAAGCTCTATAGCTCTTTTTAAGGTTTCTGCTTGAAAATGACATACCCAAAATGAATAGAGTATATCTCTGCATCTACAAGGTCTATTTGAGCCATTTTCGTGTCATAATAAAGGGAACACTTGGGACTTTTGTTGTGTAAGACAGAATTTCTGTTAGTCACTCTAAGTAAGCGGTTGTTTATGTTTGTATTCTTTGGCTGCTGGTTCACTGAGTTTTTGTCATAGAGAAATAATAGTGGTACTGTTGAAATCGTCAGGATCTTAGCTTTCATATGATATACTGTTTGTTTGTCTACCATGAAGTATCAGAGAGGTAGCGTTGGAAATGTGCAGAGTGGGTGGACGCTCTGACCTTATTTAGATTTTGATATTTAAACATTAATATACTTGGTGTATGTTAAAATGACTTATATGTACTTGTAGCAGAGTTTCTCCTGTTTAATTTGATGTATGGTATGGCTACAAATTAGTGCAACATTGTGCGTCTTTTGCTGCAGAGAGTCTTAAGGTCCCCCAATTGGGGGACCTTGGGGTTTAAGGGGTTAAATTACTTCATCCCATTTATCATCGTCACCATTTTCCACTACTTGCTCACCTTCAACCGGCTGTCCTCGCTCTTCAGCATGATAAATGTAAGCAGATTATGTGCAATAGCTGGCTGGGCCAATGCCTGGTTCTCTGCATGCTCATTTCATATGTGTCTTCTGTCAGATCAAATGAAAGAAAATGTTCTGCTACAGCCTCTTTCACAACATTGGAAGTAAGTGGATGAACTATTTACATTGTGTGCTGTGCATAAATGTGAAAAAAGACTATTGTCATCATCAGGAATTTGCCTTTTGTATATCAAGCATGCATGCCATTTTGCCTTGACAATGTTGAGCCCCTTAAGCCTCAAAATAACTGATTAACTTTCAGGACTCTACTTATAACTACTTACTCGTTCTCTATACAGTTTAGAGAACTGGAGCTTGGGTCCAATTTTGGGTATTAGGTTTCAGATGGTTTCTTCATCTAAGAGATGAAATGTCTCCTCATCTATGTTTTAATATGGAAAACAAAAACAGAAACCAGACAGAAAACCAAGTAATCTTACATTTTCACAGGAATTCCCATTGACATTACAGTGTCATTTTAGTGGCAGCAAATTCCAATAATACTGAATAATCACATACTAGAATTTAGAAAAAAGCCCATTACACAAATGGTGCACACTTACATGAAACATTGGCCAGACGATACATCAGGCTGAAAATTGCATTTTTGCTGGCATTGGCTGATAGCACCCGAGGTGTCAGCCTGTCCACAGAGGTACCAGTGGAAAGGCGTCCACAGGCAACTCTGTGTTGTTAGAGACGCTGCACCCCCCTTCCTCCCCCCTCCCCCGCTAGCAGAGTGCTGCTGCATCAAGTTCTAAACAGGTTAAGTTTTTAATTTGTCAAAGCTTCTTTCAGACCTGATCTGTTGCCCATGACACAAGCCCACATACATACAGCGCGCACCGTAACTCTTCCACCGTTTATGCCAAGTTTGCTTAAGTCTAATCCTGCACATTTTGGTTGCACCCAATCTCCAACACACTTGAATTAAATGAATGGCTTGTCACCAGGCCTCTGCAGAGCTGAATGGCATGTGCATGAGGAAATTACCCATGTGATCCATGTGTGTTGGAGAGAGTATGCTTTAAAAATTGCAGGATAGTAGCTCCCGAGGACCGAACTTGGGCACCCTTGGCACCTGGTTTATGCTATCCAACAGTGTTCTGCCAGAATGAATTCATTGAATGATTGTTCAAGACGTTGCTCATATTTTGGATTAACGTCAACTGAATGCTCTGTGTTTCTGCCTGATGAAAGTTATTGTGAGTGTGCTAATTCTGGCATTTGTGAATGCAGCTCTCTTTAAGGCTAATGGGCTTTATGCACAACTCCACTACTTCCTGAACTTAAGCCAGCTCCTTTGTTTCCTGTCTTTCATTACTGAACAAACAAATTATTCCAGTATGTAGGTTACCAAACAGTATCTCTTTATTCTTTCCCACCTCAAAAAAAAAAAAAAATCAATCTCAATCCCCCAAAAGTTTATTTTTTGGCAGAATCCCTCCTCTTAATGGTTCATCCTCACTGGGCGACTATCTGAACTGTGCATATTTAAGGGCGTAACACACAATTGCAGATGGATTTCAGTCAGCACATTTATCAAGGCCTGATAATTCGTACGATGAGAGCGGTCAGATTTGAACGTTTTATGAATCACATGTGGATCCAATCAAGATCATTTCTTTGATCAGATGTGCGTTTGATAAATGAGAGCCAACATGTTTATGTGTAATGTGTAATGAGAAGTTATAAATAAACTAGAAAAGCACTCGGAGAGCGCAGACCTCCGCCAAGCAGCTTGACTCCCTTATTGTTGTGTGTTCTGGATCATAGTATCAGGAATTTTTTCTGGATCCAGATCAACTTCGAAACATTATAGAACTCATTGAGATCTTTTCCTGTCATTTTTTTTACCAAACATTTGGGCCATTTGTATGGAGTTATATTGAAAAATTCCAAATATTTGGCCTATTAGGGTGATGTTCTTGTCTGACTGTTTAGGCGTTGATAAGGAGGTGTGATGTTCACCACGGGGTGTTAGTCAGAACACGCAGGACTTGTTTGTACAGTTAACTGTCGTTACTGGTCACTCAATCACAACAGCACAGTAATGCAACAAACAACAGGCTTACAGGTGAGGAATTCCAGGGCTAGTTAAGTTGAATGCCTGGATGGAAGTGAGTGTGGTCTATAAACACAGAAATACAAAGCCATGAGGAACATTCGTCTGGCAAATAAACACATTCAAGGTATTAATTATTACTAATAAATCCCTCACAGTTAGGATTAATCATGCATATGTGTTAAAGGCTAACAGTTACAGTAACTGGCATGTAACAGGTCAGCTAGCTTAATAACATAAAAAGGCACATGGTGAATGGAGCAACACTTATGAATAAGTAAATCAGCTAAATAACAGTAAAGGCTAAATAAACATCCTGTGCAGGCAGAAATACAACTAGTTACTTACAGTCCTCCACAGACGCACACAGTTCACCATATTCAACTGGCTAGAAGTCTGTCCAACAGTCTTCTCTCATCGTGCTAACTGCTGCTCATAAGTTTCATTTATGCTTCCTGACAATCATGTGCTCAGTAGCGCAGCTGCACACTTCTGCCACAAGGGGGCACTCACGCCCGATCAACAGCCTTTCCAACATGGCTGATCTCACAATGATAGATGATCATTGTGAAATCAGAGCCTGGTTTGTTACCTCTGCCAAGGAGGTAGCAAACCAGGCTCTGATCATCCCTCGACGTGTTGCCTAGATGAGGGTGTCTGGAGATGAAAGAAATACCTGATCATCCTAGCTTCTTCAGCGATGACATGTCTTAAGCTGCCCATTTCCAGATGCTGTTTCCTACAGACAGGCAGAGATAAACTATTCCAGCAAGTTTACATCTTTGTAGACAGTGAACCAGTGGGAGGGCTAGAGAAACACTATATTTAACAAAATATCTCCTCCCAATTTTCTGACCTGCACATGGATGCTCTACACGTGTTTGGACACAATTTTCAGAACTCTTTCAATTACAGTAATGCTAGTAAAAAATGTTGACTTGTATCTTATGGGGCAGGGCTATTCAATTACTTGTTGAGTTGGGCCAGAAATGGTCTGTGGCCAGTAAGTAGCTAGTATAAGCAAACATTTTCTTATGGCAGATGTACCAGTTGTTTTAATTTTGTTGTCATTTATCACCACATTTATCACAGTATTCAGTCTTTCACTGTTTCAGTCTGTAAATGGTCTTTTCTTCTTTGCCAATATCAAGTGGGGAGATGCTGCTGTAGCTCTCTTATGCTTAAGTATGACCCCACTATGGTTGTACAGCTCCAGTTGTAAGATGTAATCAAAGATGGAAAATCCAGGTGCCACAAATTAAAAATCCTGCAATGTTTTTTGGTTCTGTCTGTACATGTAGGACAGGGCCTGGTTGTTCAATTCTCGGTTATTTTAACCACTGGTTAACCCCTAACGGTCCGATAAATCCTTAACCTGCCGTTAGCTAACCGACTGTTAAATATGCGTTGCTCAAAGCATGGTTAGTCATGCCGTCAGCTAACGGAACCGTCAAAGTTAACCATAGGGTTAGCATCACTGGTTAGCACCAATGTAGCCTATTCCACAATTCCTCATTTTGTTTACTTCTGGTATTGCAAAAAGTAATGTTGTAAGTCTGTGTCTCCTTATTGCTGTGAGGAAGACACGGGGTGCCGACTCTCACTTTATTTTCCCAACGTGAACAGAACTGCTGTTAGCCACAACACACTCTTCCTCATCCCCCAGTCTCTCTATCCTTCCCCATTCTCTTCAGACTCTTGCGCCCCCTAGCTCATCCGGCCTCACAGTACAGCAAACCCCCAGTAACAGAACACACAGGACACAAAGTATTGATAAGCAAACGATCCCTTTCACTTCAAGGAAAAGGGAGGCAGAAATTTCTCTGCTGATCAAGAAAATGTCATTCAGATCATAGAAGCAAGATATTGATCTTTCTAAATAGTGAGTCCATGTCCACAGTTTGTTGCACACTCCAAATCGACTCGCAAAGGATTACAAAGACCTGAATGCATTCTTTCCCAAAGTGGTGCGCAGCTCTTCGTTTAAAAGTGCGACTGTCAGTAACCACTCAGTGTCTGCAACAGTTAACACAGGCTGCAACCTGAATCAGAAACTTCAATAGGGCTGTAAACTTTCTGAATGTGGTAGGATGTTTTATAAACCATACTGAAAGATTCAACGATGAGTATTTACTGTTCTGAAAGTGGTAGCAGCTCATGCGAAGCCATTCTGACAGTGGATGCAACAACTTGACTAGGCTTCTTGCTAGGCGAACGATTGTTGCATTTAGTGTCCATACAATGGCGGGAGTTTCCTCAATCGATAAAGAAATATCTGAAATCTTTTGACTTTTATTCTTTTCATACTTCTATATAGGGGAGTGGGTAGCCTAGTGGTAATGTCGGGGGCTTTGATGTAGCAGACCTGGGTTTGAGTCCCCAACATGACACTAAGATGGACTACTATGGGCCTTCAAGCAAGGTCCTTAACCTCCACCAACTGCTCCCCGGGTGCTGTAATTGGTAGCCCACTGCTCTGTGGTTAACTTGAGATGGGTTAAATGCAGGGAACAAATTTCCTAATTGAGATTAATGAAATCTAAGTTATTGTTTGTTTTGTCAGAACCAAAGGCCGGGCCACATGGAAGTTGGTGCTGGGCAGCATGTGGCCAATGAGCTACCATTTGAATAACCCTGTTTTAGGGCTTGGGAACGTGACGTCACAGCGTAAGTCCCGGGGGTCGACGTGATGATTCTCCATTTTTGGAGGCCATTGTTCGAAGTCGGGCTACATACGCAACATGGTTGAACTTGCTGGTTACATGCTGGCATTTAGACATACTGTCATTTCAACATACCACCATCCCGAAATCCCACTATTCTGGCACACAAACGTCCCACCATTCCCACAAGGCTTTAGGAAACGTGTGATAATACGAGTCTCTGACTCGGTGCTGTCCAGTGCTGAACTGCAAACGATGAAGAGAGCCTCATTAGGAGTTTAGCTTCTGCAAATGAATAAATATTTGCTGCCACAACACAATTTGGTAAAATGCCAAGAAATGAAATCCAGTTTTCCCTCCAAATATGAAACTGCAGTGCGTTTGCATATAAACAGACGAGAGGATACCAGATGAATAAAATGATGGCAAATAGATTACTTATCTAAAATATATATTAAAAAGCATATTTTAAAAAAAGCTAAAAGATTTAGATATAATTAACAGTACTGTGGG
Organism: Atherinomorus stipes; assembly: GCA_023101725.1. Classification (NCBI taxonomy): domain Eukaryota; kingdom Metazoa; phylum Chordata; class Actinopteri; order Atheriniformes; family Atherinidae; genus Atherinomorus; species Atherinomorus stipes. The sequence goes on along the minus strand of JALJCO010000375.1, from coordinate 198,498 downwards.
CAATCTTCTCCTATTGCTTTTTAAATTATGCTGAGAGCGAGCGTGCTGGTGATTTCTTTCATTGTGTGTTCTGATTAATTTCCTAAATAAAGTTTTAACTTCTGAAATCAGATTTTTAAACAGTTCTGATGGAGCTCATTGTTTATCTGGATGATGCGGCTTCATTCCGAACCATTTAACTGAATCTGAACGAACTGCAGCGTCTGGAGATAAAAATAAAAAATTTCAGTGTAATGGCGGTTTTGTGCGGCATCCATAATTGCGCACAATGATGCGCCCTCCCCTGCTGTACGGCATGGAGACTGGACATTATTCACACGTTTTCGCTGGAATTAGTCAGTGACTTCAGATGTCACCTGCAGCGCCGTCATTGATATCTGTAACTGCAGTTATTAATGTTGCGTTATGATGCCAGAGAGCATGAAGACGTGCGGCTCTGTGGAGAGCTCTGTTTCAGCTGGCTGCGGTGACAGGTGAGTGACGCTGTTTTTTCTGCTGACAGTCAGTGATCCCTGAGATACAGGCATGAATCTAACATGTTTCACACCAGCTGGAGTTACATTAATATGTGGAGGCAGATTTTGATAACAGATCATTAAGTTGCTTTGCAAAATTGTGGAGTCCGTCTGCTGTAAAAGCACGGAAAAATCTAAATGCCAGGGGAGGGAGGAGGCTTTTAAAGGATTTATTGTGGAATTTTTAGGTGTTGCCATTTTGACAGTTGGGACCATGTCGGAGTGGAGGAATGTCAGCATGGCATTGCCTCCCGAACTTTTGCTGTGTTGTGGGTTCCAATGTTCCTGCACATGATCGATCTGGAAAAAAATCTGAAAACCGGCCGTCTTTTTTTTTTGTTGTTGTTGTTTTTGGTTTCCAACATGAAAACAAAATCAAGGGAGTCTTGTGTCAGAAGTAACCCAGAGGCGGTGGATGGCATGGATAGAAGCTGCAAGACACACGGACATACATTTGCTAACATCCCATCCTACCTCGTGTGCTCTAGGCATTTTCATTCCGGTAAGTGCAAATATGTGTCATAATTGGATGATTACCTTCATACTTTCTCCCATTTTTCATAGATATTACCTGTAAAGCTCCCTTTTATTTTGTAACATAGCCTCTGTTCACAGTGCGGTTAGCATGCTAACAGGCTACAAGGAAGCCTCATTCAAACACATGAATGAATGGGACCCTGGAAAAGCACTAATGACGATGTTGTCTGAGCCCATCGGTTTGCAGGCTTCCACTTCTTGGACCCAGCCGTTCGTAAACTTGTAATTCCGAAACTGAGACGAAGTGTAGGCACTTACGCCACAGACCAAGTATGTGAAAATGTCGAGGAGGAAGCAGAAGATCGGGGTCACGAGTCCACTCTGTAGCCAGCATTTCATAATATGGATCCTTATCAGCGATCAACGCAATCTTCTCCACATAGCGTCTTCTTGCCTCGGGAAGAAGTTTATCTTGGTTCCGGTCTTTTCTTTCTATTTGAACTTTTAGCATCCTGCTGTTTTCTTGTTTTAAGTCAGTCCCTCCCACTGGCCTCAAAAAATGCCAGCGACGTATTGTTTACCTCCCACAATGCATTGCACTGTGACATCTGTTCCCAAGCCCTGTAGGGTTTTTCCCGTAGAATAGAAAATCAATTTCGACTAATGTTTAATTTAGTACTGGCCTAAATAACTTGACCATTGCAGTGGAGGGCTTGAGCGGGTCACTTTTGGTTCTAAATTAGCATTAAGGTAATTTAATTAAGTAAATAAAACCCTATGAAACCTGCTTTGTTTGCTGGACTATATCAGGAGCTAAAATATGTTGCAACTGTGAAAGAAAATGAGTATTGGAACATTATGGTTGTGCAACAGGAGGAGACTGTATGATGATGATTTTGTTGGTGGAAATGTGAAGTGAGGGGGAGTGTGTGCTCTTTATGCAGCGGCAGCCTACAAAAGAGCTCATTATGTGATACAATACTTGGACTACACTAAGGATTTAATAGATTCTTGTTTACTTCTGAGCCTTCTAAAAATCCTTCTCTACATCCATTCAGCCTCTGTAAATGCATTCCTGATTGTTCCTTTCAGCCCTCAGAATAACAAATCAATGTCCTTCCAAAGAGCCATGAAAACTAGAACTAAAAATACATTTTTGTTCAAGGTATGGATCATTTTCCATCCATTCCCCTGATTTTACTCTGAGGTATGGTTGCCTCCTAGCTTGGCTGTTATTTGCCAAGAGGCAGGATTGAGCCTGAATCCTATGCTTTAAATAGGGGGAAGATCATATTTAGGGAAAATTTGGTTAAGTGAGGGAATTAATAAAATTCAACATGTTCTTCATGACAGTACATGAAAATCTTTCTAAAACCTTCAACTAACACATGGTCTCTACAATAAAGAATTTTGGCAGTTTTTACAGCTGAGGGACTGTTTGCTAAGGCTAAAGTAAACTCTCCCAATTACCCTATCAAAATCTTTGGTAAAATCCAGAATTCAAAAACCGGTTAGTCTTCCTCACTTGGTAAGCAACATGTATAAATACTTAAATGAAGATAATAGTAATGCGAATAGAGGTTTGAAAACAGCGTGGGGAAAAGAAACAGGGATAAATTTTGCTGTGAATGGGATACATTAGTCAGGCATAAAGCCAATGAGAGATGCAAGCTCAAAGCTCATACAATTTCAAATACTTATCCGTTTACATTGGACACCTGTGAGGATTCATAAAGCAGAAATGAACTTGTCTATTTGTTGGAGATCCCACTCTGCTCCTGAGGGATATGGGTCTGTTTCTGACATGCCCTAATTTGTCTTGTTTTTGGGAAAATGTCATGGCAAAAATATGTAGTCGCTTAAATATTGACAGTGTTGTATAGTAACTAAGTAAAAATACTATGTTACTTTACTTAAGTAGTATTTTTTTATATTTGTACTTTACTTTACTACTTCCATTTCTGATTACTTTTACTTCACTACATTTTCTGAGAAAAATCAATACTTTTACTCCATTACATTTACCTGAGCATCTTAGTTACTCGTTACAAAATAACAAGGAACGTAACAGCCAATGGACAGTCTTTGTTTTGTTGTAGTGGGACTAGTAGCAACCTTGTGCAGCCGTCTCTGAAGCTAAACACACCTTTACCTGCCTCAGCAGCAGCTGAACGGCTGTTTAGCATCGCTGGTCTGATCTTCAGTCCAAGAAGAGCGAGACTGAGTTCTCACCATTTTGAGAAACAACTTCTTTGAGGTTGAACAAAAAGTTTTTCAGGGTTCAGTAATGATGACTGGATGGACAGTTCATGTGCCGTCGCACTGCAGTCACGTTAAAGTTTAACCAGTCAAGTTCTTTGTTTGTTTGCATCACCTCCAAGCACCAAGAGTTTATCAGGAATGATTTAATATTGAATTCACGTGGGTATGAATGTTGGTAGGCATGCATGCGGGTCGGTATGGATGTTTTTGTGTACAGTATTTTTCTATATGGTTGGGTTTATCTAAGGAGGTATTGAAACTCCTTTACACTTTGCAAATTAGAACTTAAAAACTAAAACAGAAATAACGAAAATGTTCAACTCAAATTTCTGATTGCATTTTATTAACAGTACTTTTTACTTTTGATACTTAAGTACAGTAAATAAATACCAGCTACTTTTTTACTTTTACTCAAGTAATATTCTAGCAGGCAACTTTCACTTTAACTTGAGTCATTTTCCAGTAAGGTACTTTTACCTTTACTCAAGTATGGCTTTTGGGCACTTTATACAACACTGAATATTGACAATGCTGGGTAATCTCTTTCACAATGATGAGCCTCTCCTCTTACATTTGCCTAACCAGCATGATGTGCTCAAACAGTCGCCTAGACTCACCACTGTTTTGGAAAAGAGAACAGATATGAAAACATAAAAGCATTTTACTACGTACAACAGTTCAGTCCGACAACGATGGAACGAGAGCAAATCATTCATTGAGCGTAAGCATGGTAAGCTGAAGCACAGCATAGGTATCCTTGAGAATGGCTGCAGCAGGTTTGGTGTCAGGCTCTGTCTCAGTTCATTGTCTGAATGATCTGCTTTGGCAGACATTACGAGTGCTATCCAGCTGCAGCCCCAGAGCAGAAGGCCCTGATGTGACAGAAGCCTCTGGCTTGATGGAAGAGACCAAACAGTTGGTTCTTTCGTTGTTTATATTATCATATTTTTTTTGTACAGAAATTATATAGATGGGCACAGAGGTCCTTTTGTGACTTTTTTTCCTTTTAAATCTTGCAATCTGAATTTTCATCATAAATTAGACTCAAATTTCCTGTTCGGTCAATCCCAACAAACAACGTTCCTTAATGGTTGCACAGTTGTGACCTCGAAGGAACGTTCCGCAAATGTTAACAAAACATCACCTACATTATATAACCTTTAGGTGACATCCAGAGAACTTTCTGCAAATATTCCTTAAAAGTTGCTGGGAGGCTGCAGCATGACCTTCAGCGAACGTTGCAGAAACGTTCACTGAGCGACCTTCACCGAACATTGCCATAACGTTTGGGGAACATTCCCGGAACCTTTGGAAAACTTTCCATGTCAACGTTCTGAGAATGTTGGCAGCTGGTTGTGGCGAACATTCCCATGATCTTAATGCAACTTTCGGAGAACGCTCGTGGAACGTTCCTCTGTTAGCTGGGAATATCTGGTGGGTAAATTTATTTAACACAAAATTCTTTCATTTGATTCTCTGATGTGCAATTCCCTTGATGATCCTCTGGATCTTTAAAGTGAGCAAAACCTGATCTAATGAACACACTTTTTTGTTATTGGTTACATCTATGTAATAAAAGGAAAACGTGTAGGCTATACAGTAGTAGCTTAAAGGTAGAGTCCGAAGTCCCTCCAGCATTTCTGTTTGCAAACAACAGTATTCAAACTTAGCGCTCCTCCCTCTCAGGCTAATGGCCGCCTCGTTCTAGCTAGCGTATTCAGTTTCAAGCTTCTCCTTCAGAGCTCAGAAGCAGGTACAAGCCAAACTGTGATTAACCCTGGTTTTCCAAAGTGCATTATCTGAAGCTCTTACCTTTTCTTTGGTGCATACACAGTGTTTCTTTCTTTCTTTTTCCTTTGAGAGTTCGAGTGACTGGCGTCTGCTCCAATCATGAGCTTATTTCCACACAGCGTCATGCTCTTAGCTCTGTCATTGGCTGCCGATATAAACAGCAATCTCCACCCAGAAACGTCCCGACCAGACCAAAACAATACAAAAGAGCGATTTAGAGGCAGGGGGAGAGAGAGTTGCGTTCAAGCGCACCACGGCATGCGAGTAGAGGCCCAAAGGCGGGTTTTGAGATGGATTTCACTTTTATTTTCACCTTTAAAGACCACGCTGAAATAACTCTTGTCAGTTCTACTATATGATTCATCATAATGGAAAGTAGTGTTTATTATTATTTTAAAATAAGGCCACTTCTGGGAAAGATTCTACATCACTTCCGTCAAGCCAGAGGCTTCTGTCACGTCAGGGGCTTCAGCTCCGAGACTGCAGCTGGATAGTATTGGATATCACAGGCAATCATATAGATAGAGCCCACAGGTGGATGCTAGGCATGAGGTGGATTTGCAAAACCTCATGGGCGGCAGAGAGAAGCGTAAGCAGTAACAGCAGAGCAGCAGCAGCATAGCCAGGGATGAGCAGGTTTAAAGTATCTGCTACTATTTGGATGGGGAGGGCAGGCGACCGATCAGGATGGGCACAGCTTGACTCATCTGCCTGAACTAGCTTCACATCACAAAAAAACCAAAAAAAAAACTTGCTTACCATCTCCTTGCACATCCCAAGGGAGAATGACATTGTCAAATGCAGGTGCAGCATTGTAATGCATCCCTCTTTTTGTTGCCATCTGATTCGATGAAATATTTTTTTGGGGGGGGGGAGCATAAATTCTTCAGAGATGTAATCCTTCATACCACTTTGTCAATAAAGATAATCTTTCTCTGGAGCTCCTTCTGGCTTCTGTCAACACTACATGCAAGTCTGTCTTGAAAAATAGAAACAATGCAAGAAGGTCATGTAGTCAAATATCCCAAGACATTTCACCCTGACACACCACCACCGACCACATTACACACCAGAGGCCGCCCATTGCTTCACATCCTCCACCCACTGCTCTGTGTCCTCCAGACATGTTCAGCTCCTGTTTGACATGTTGGAGGTTGGCTCCTTCCACATCTGCTCTCTGTTTGGCCTTTTTTGAAGGTTTGAAAAAGAGAGATGAATACAAGAGCCCAAGGTGTAATCTCTCCACATACAGCTGTTAACAATTAATTGACAATGAATCAAATTAATGAACAACCATTACTTACAAACAATATTTCATTCTTACATGGTCATTGGTGATCTATCCACTGCCTCCATTATTATTTTTGGTTAGATATATTAGGGCTGTTAAAGTCTAGATTTTCTTCTCTAAAAAATTATTTCTGATAACGATTTTTTTTTTAATTACAAACTATTTTATGTGCGCTGTGTCTATTGATATGAGAACCCCACCCACCCAAGCTGAAGAACTCAGGTGTCATGGGAATAGACCTAAACCGAGTTGCACAGAACAGAGCTGTACACTGCAAAAACTCAAATCTTAGCAGGTATATTTTTCTCATTTCTAGTCAAAATATCTCATCACACTCAAAATAAGACAAAATTACTTGAAAAAGAAAAATTTCAGTGATATGTATATATATATATATATATATATATATATATATATATATATATATATATATAGGAACTTGTTTTAAAACAGTGCATCTTATTTCAAGAAATTATATCAAGAAACTTTTGCTTGTTCCATTGGCAGAATTTTTTGCTTATTACAAGTAAAAAAATCTAGGCCACTCTTAAAATAAGTAAAAACAAAGATTTTTTTTCTTTGTGAAGACAAGGCCTTGTTCCTTTGTTTATTTTCTTGCTCCTGGACATACCTGACCTACACACAGGCATGTTGTGTACACAGAACAGCACTTTAAAACATTTAGTGTGTAGCTCTGGTCCAACAGGAAACTTCATAAATGCATAACACAATTACATAACACATATAATAACCAAAATTATTTCATGGACGTGAACCGTCTGGGCTTGAAGAGATAAAAACAAAGCTACAGTATATTGTTAGTGGAAGAGAAATCAGTGTTGTGATACAAACATTTTACTTGCCACTGTACCTCACATTTGCCAGTGTGAGTCTTGGCATGCATTACGGAATGGTTTCATGCCTACAAGAGGCTGGAGCTCTGGCAACGTCTCTGCCATTTTTTTCAGGTATGGCCAAATATCTGTAATATATAAATGCCACCGCATTTGAGGTTCGTAATGGTAAAGACGCAAAGCAGGACTTGGAGCGAAAAGGTTGGTGTTGGTAGTGTTTTCAACTTGAGTCTGTGTTCATATGTCTGATGATTTTTTTTTTTTTTTTTTACCACAAAATGAATGTGGTCTGACCAGTGTAACAGAGTTCATGTAACCCATGCACTAAAAACTCAATTGTAATGGTCACACCTGCGGAAAATATAGTTATGATGAGTCAACAGTTGTGACTACCTGCAAGTGATACAAAAGAATGTTGCCTTTGCCTTTTCAGACAATTGACCTATGGCTAAACCACGCCCCCAATCGCTATAAGTCAATCACAGTGCGCACAGCTTTCCCATACACTCGGACATTCTCTGCTTGAATGTCCATTGAAATGCATTGAAGTTAGTCCGTTTTTGTTCGTTTTTATGAGTTCTTTTTAGTTTAAAATGGTCAAACGGTGTGCATGGGGTACATGCAACTCCGACATTAGGTATCCTGAGAGGCTGGGTGACAGGGTGTATTTTTGCCTTTTACCAAGTCACATCAAGCCAAAGTTATGCGGCAGACCACAACATCAACTGAACATGGATAAAATGAACAAGGATGTCTACATCTGTTCTAAGGTAAGGGAACATCGTATTCGAGGCAACATGTTGTCACTTTGCTCGAAAGAAATATGAAGTTACCTTCCCTAACGTTAGTTTAAGTTGGCTAACGCTAGCTAAACATGCTAGTTTTGGTATGTGGTAACGGTACATAAGACACTGTCGTGTAGTACAGGTGTCGTGTAGTAACGTCGATAACGACACGCCTCTGGCTTCCAAGCTGCAGCCAGACTGCTCCGCTTCCGTGGCTGTTTGATCAGTTTTTGTCAGATGATCACTTTTTGGCACAACAGCAGCCGTGCAGCAGTTTGTACAAGAAACTGAGGAAGCGACACGAGTCACATTCAGAGATTCACAGGCTTGATTTCTACTCCCAGTTTAAGACTTGTGAACAATTTCTTTTTGTTTTTGTTTTTTAATTGATCTCGTCATGATCGCTCTGTCTGATCACGCGTCTGCTGTCCATGTTGACAGCTGTCATCTCCCGAGATGTCACATAGCACCTGTCACCGAATGTTGTTTGTCCGAGTGAGTGGAGGGGGCGTGGCTTAGCCATAGGTCAATTGTTTCTGCAAGAACAGTGGCATGTTTCTCCACAATAGTGGTTCAGGTGTTGTAGCAATGTTCCATGGTAGCACACAGTGATTTCGAGCCCTTCCTCATCCACATTTGCTTGTGATTTGTGGGATGTTTCTCTGGCTGCCGTAAATGTAGCCGGCCCACAAACATCATGACCAGTGATACAATGTGTTCTACGTAATACTGGGACAAAAAGTAAAGAAGAATTAGATGGTTAAAAACATCCTTGCAACTGTCATCAGGCTCCAGATTTCGTCAACAAAGGCAGACACTTTAACATCCTCTGCAATAAAGAGTCCATCAAAGAAAGATGGTTCATCTGTCCTGGTACATTTTAAAAAGGTGTTTGACAAAATAATCACACATCCAAAAATGTTATTACATATTGTCTCTAGAATTTGTGAAAATGCCACTACATGAAGAGTTAAATGTATTGACAGTGAGGTCAAGTACAGTCAATAGATCAATTACTAAAATGAGAAAGTGATTCTTGGAACCCTTTGGACTTCTTGTAACTATAATGTTTCCTGTTACCATCTGCTGATATGGCCAGCATGTCTGATGTGCATCCTGGACATACAAACGGCTCCACCTGGCACAGATCATCTTTCTTAAAATTTCAGAATCCAAATTCCTGAAAGGCTCTGTGGAAGGAATCACCTCAAATACTACCCATCTGGGAAGAAGGATGGCAGTATTTTGTTAATACAAGACTTTTATATTTGGAATGTACAAACAACTTGGAAAGAAAAACAGATGCACAGACATCAGAACAACAGCACAGACGATTGTATAGTCAGAGTAGAACAATAAGATTTAAGGATGGACACTGCAGATCTTTGCAGTTTGAACCCCGCGCCGAGCAGCCTTATCCTGTCTGTCGTTCCCCTCTCTCTGCCTCCCATTTCTTGTCTCTCTCTCTCTCTCTCAACGATCCTGCACATTAAAAGGCAAAAAAGCCCACCAAAAATAGTAAAAAAAAAAAAAAAAGATTTATTCTAGAGGTCTTACCTGTCCTGTGCTTTGAGATCTATGCTCAAGCATTCTCAGGAATGCCTGTTGGGTCAGTGCTGGGCTAGCCAACTTCCTCTCCTCAAATGATGTGAAGACATGAAACTTAAAAAGGAGTTGGCAGCTGGTGGTTTCTGGCCAGGATCGGCATCCAAGCAGATCATTTAACCCTGGGGTTCACATGTTGCAAAGTGGGCAACACTCAACAGGCAGGCACAAGTTGTATGGGCCTGAAAACAAAATTATATTTACTATTTGACCAGTATCTGTACAACAAAGGACAAACATATAAAGTAAAATATGTAGTCACCAAGACTTGGTGGTTGGTTATGACGTTGGTTTTGCTCTGATGAAGGTCCTTGGACAAAATCTTAGCAATAAAGTGATATTTGTACAGAGTGACTCATTAATGGCCGTAAAATGAAAAGCGGAGTCAACCTAGACCGGAGGCGTGGATTGTGCGGGCTGCTAGAGGTCACTGGCTGGCGGCTAAATTTAACATTGAGTGGAAATTTGTGCAAATGCCATACGGCAGCTGTGGTTATTTGGCGAAGGAAGACAGTTTGTTTCATTGCCAGAAGATTACCCTGTAAGTCTAGTAAGCCCATTAGCCAACTTAGCTGAATATCTAGGTTGGATAGCTACTTGAAACCCTCGTTATGTTTTCAGTTTAAATAATTACTCACAGGTACCAGGGGATTGCTACTATTATTATTATCATTATTTCACTATTATTCCTACTACTACCATTACTGTCATGTTATTAATACTTCTGCCACCACTAACGCTACTATATAAATATTAATATTAACATATTCTCTAAACTATGGACAGTTTCATTACCTGTGATCATCACTATGATTACTACAAATGGTATTTATATCATCTACAATATATACGATCACCACTGTCACTTTTATAATAAAACTACTTTTTTCCTCCTTTTTTCTCTCTTTTCCTTTCAATTAGCCTTTTCAATATCAATATTATTTTCTGTTACTGTAAATACACGTCACTGTAAATACTGTCACAATAAAAAAAAAAATAAGTTTAATAATTACATTAAAGAAGCTAACTAAAATATAATATTAGCCTCCTTAGAAGCTATTGGAGCTTTGTTTTCATCTTTCATTTAGTATTTTGTGAATGAAAAGCCTACTTCTAATCAGTGTTGTATAAAGTACCCAAAAGCCATACTTGAGTAAAAGTAAAAGTACCTCACTGGAAAATGACTCAAGTAAAAGTGAAAGTTGCCTGCTAGAATATTACTTGAGTAAAAGTAAAAAAGTAGCTAGTATTTACTGTACTTAAGTATCAAAAGTAAAAAGTACTGTTAATAAAACGCAATCAGAAATTTAGAGTTTAACGTTTTCTTTATTTCTGTTTACTTTAGTTTTTAAGTTTTAATTTGGAAAGTGTAAAGGAGCTTCAATACCTCCTTACATAAACCCAACCATGTGGAAAAATACTGTACACACAAACACGTCCTTGCAGACCTGTGTGCATGCCTACCAACATTCATACCCACGTGCATTCAATATTAAATCATTTCTAATAAACTCTTGGTGCTTGGAGGTGATGCAAACAAACAAAGAACTTGATTGGTTGAACTTTAACATGACTGCAGTGTGACAGCGCTTGAACTGTCCATCCAGTCGTTACTGAACCCAGAAAAATGTTTTGTTCAACCTCAAAAGAAGTTGTTTCTCAAAATGGTGAGAACTCAGTCTCACTCTTCTTGAACTGAAGACCAGACCAGCGATGCTGAACAGCCTTTCACCTGCTGCTGAAGCAGGTAAAGGTGTGTTTAGCTTCAGAGACGGCTGCACAAGGTTGCTACTAGTCCCACTACAACAAAACAAAGATTGTCCATTGGCTATTACGTTCCTTGTTGTTTTGTAACAAGTAACTAAGATGCTCATGTAAATGTAATGGAGTAAAAGTATTGATTTTTCTCAGAAAATGTAGTGAAGTAAAAGTAAAAGTCATCAGAAACAGAAGTAGTAAAGTAAAGTACAAATATAAAAAAAACTACTTAAGTAAAGTAACTAAGTATTTTTACTTAGTATTTAGTAACTAAGTATTTTTACTTAGTTACTATACAACACTGCTTCTAATATGGTAACACAGTAGTTGCTGTACAAGGGCAGAACTGGACAAAAGGGCAGCTCAGAGGCTGCCAAAAGCCCCAAATCTATGTAGGCCTACATTTTAATAATTAAATTGAAAAAAAAAACTAGCTACATAACTCAGTATTCAACATATTGTTACATATCATTTAGCCAAACATTACTGTGAGAGTAGAAGGTACTTTGCTGAAGTTATAAGTTTGTGCAACTAGAATAAGGAGTAATAGGAGTTTACATAGTTACACTGACAATAAAACCAAAAAATAAAGGCGACATAGCCTAATTCACAATATACAAAATATACAAGTTAAACAGTATCCAGGTCACAAGTAGCCAGCTATGTAGAAAGAACATTTAATGCTTATATGTTGCACTTATCGTTAGCTGAAGAGCAGCTAGTAAACAGGCAATGAATAAATGCAATATAAGTATGTGGGGATGGAATGCTTGTATACTGCACTTCAGTCACTGTGAATAAGTACATTTACCAACTCGCAGGTTAAATGAATAATAATCATGGGCAGAATGTGTATATAGATGTGGTTTTGCCAACATGAATGCTTCCAGCTCCATTGATCAGGCAGTACAGACTCAACAGCATGTTGATGACAGTGGTGAGTAATGTGTGTATTATTAATTAGTACTGTTGTAAAAGAGTGTACAGTAATAGCCTTTCCAATCTCATTAAAGTGTGTTTGTGCTGAATAATGGAATACATAGAAAGAAATTTCTGACAGTGCATCTCCTTCCTTTAGTTGAATATTCACCCTATGGTAAGAGGTTCAGACATACAGCAATGCCAAATGCAATGGAACAAATTCCAGAAGTCCTGATATGAAAAATAACTGACTCATGTCACTGGCATGTAACATAGTCATCAAAGAAAATACTTCAAGCTTGCTCTTCATTTGTTCCCATTTTGCAACATCAAAATGTACTATCTCTAGATGGTAATCTTCACATTTAACAAAGAAATCACATAGTGACATACCCTTGAGCCCAAGCTGCCCGATTCTTTGATACTGGTGGGCGTGACACTTAATTTCTAGCTACCATCTGCCTGCTTGTAAAGGTAGGGGCACTCTGTGCAGTTTTTCTTAGAAGAGCACTTAATTTCTAAAAGCCCGTAGCTTGGGCTTTCACTCCGTCCCCTCCCTATCCCTTTATGGTCAGGCAACCAGATGTGGGGCATTGGGATTTACAACAAAGCCACATGGATACACTTGATTGCCTGTGAGCCGGGTGTAATGTATGGCTGTTATTGGCTCTTGTTCTACAGTACATCTCTCTTCATGACCTTTTTACTGATGCTGCACTACACTTAAACTTGTGTGGCAAGGGCACATGAAAAGTGAATTAAAAGACGCACAACAGAATTTTCTCAGTGATGCACCCCCTAATGGTGGCTAAACTAGCATCCACCTTGCATTGTACCTGTACTGTGAGCTCACTCCGGCTAGTAAAAAGCAGTCTTATCTTGAATCTTGTTCTGTCCCTTCCTCTCTTCCTCTGGTAATGTTTCCTTGCATTTTTTTATCGAAGCCGACATGATGCGCGTTCAAAACACCCGCAGTGTTCATACCTGGTTCATATTTGTTTGCTAGGAAGTGACATGGTGCGCAACCAATAGTCCCTTGCAACGTCACAACCGCGTCACGGATGGGAATCTTATGGGTCTTTTCCATTGCAGCTGCACAGGGCACGGTACAACACACCACACGCTAAAGACGACCAGGACGGTTTTTGTTTCCACACAGGAGAAGTGTAGTCTGCTACCTGGAAGTGGGTGGAGTTGGCGCGGTCGAGACTGCCATGACGTCACTGCAGTGCCACGCGGTGATCAGTAAAGTAAAAAAAAAAAAAATAATGGAGGAATTGGATGACATCAAGGTGTTACTGCTGTAGTTGTTTTCTCTGTAGCTGTCCAGATGTTTTTAGAAGAGGCAGGCAAAACACATATGAAGACAATTTCCTTTGACCAATCAGTGGAGAGCCATCAGGTACGTCACGTTTTGTGTAGGTTCAGCATGGTTAGAGCTAGTTCTGAAACGGATGCTGAAAATCGTAACGGCTTGCAACGGGTTTTCCCGGAGGAAACTCAAATAAAGTGGGCCGTGCCGTGTGAAAGGGTTACGAAAATGTGCAGTGGAAAAGGCCTATTATGTACTGCTGTTTTTGAGCCCCAGGACGTCTCTGGGCAGTGACGGCTCAAAAATATGCATAATGAATGTTGGTGTGCCATTAAAACAAGTCAGAAACGCATATTTTTAAGGTCTAAAAGTTATGCTATGTGTCTTTAACTTTTAGTTACAATAAAACTCCAACAACACCACCCTGGGACTTTCACCCAGAGATTAACTAACCTCACCCAAAAAAAGCACTCAGATTTGTTGCACTAATGAAGCATGAGACGAGGTTTCCACAATACAAAAGGCTTTTATTCTGAAAAAAGCAGTTAAAATCCAACAATTTAAAATTATGTCAGCTGGAGCTTACCAGGATCAGGTGGGCTGACCAAAGTTGGGGGAGTATAATTCTTGGCAGCATTAGCACCGCTTAGCCAGTTACCTACAAGCATAGTTGGTTAATGGCCATACCAGTTAGCACAAAGACGGGAGGATCCAGCTTACATATGTTGATACAGGCGTGTGGCCGAGGCTGACGACAGCAGCTGAAAAGATCGACACGAACAAACGACTGTAAGCACAAGGCACCTGATCCAATACAGAGCATAAAGACGTGAGGCCCATACCTTCCATGACTGCTGGAAGTCACATGACCAACCAATCATGTGAGTTGCTTGATGTCAGGAGACACTGAGGCCTAGCAAGATCTTACCTGTCTTATATACTGTAGGTCACTGCCGACCACTGATTGGCTATACACCAACAATCTCATCCTGCCACACTTGCTTTTTTACACTTGGTTGAAAAACACTGGTTTGTCATGGTCGGCTCTTCTTGAGACCAGACATGGATAAGGAGGCGCTGTTAAAGATGGTCTGACATTATGCACAGTGTGCGTGCTCTTTGGCACAATGCCAAGTGCTGGATCTGCGTGAAGTTGGCTCCCCAGCCCACACAAAACTCAGTGAAAATGGTCTTAATTTATTGCAAATTCAGCAAAGCAGCCACAAAGAGTTAAATGGGTGGTTGAGAAAACTTTCTGGGTTGAAAAGTTTAAGTACAGCCACTTCACTTCCAGCAATACACATTTTTCACAGTACTTGTTAGACTTAGCATTGCGAACCATGAACAAGGTGTGTCAAAATGCCTTGGTTAACAATTTAAATGCCTTAAAGGGAGGGTAGGGGATCCTGGAAAAAACAGTTCAAGCAACCTACATTTGAACAAAATACACCCGTTTGAACCCACGCCCGCAACACACAGGAACGGGCACCCATGGCTCATGAGCCGATCGCTGAAGACAACCAGCCGAGTGGCTAGCTTGCTAGCTAGCTCGTAAACTGCATACCTCCAACTCCGTATGTGGTGTAAAACATTCAAGGCAGTTGAGATTGATTTTAAGTAACATGGTAAAAAAAAAAAAAAAAAAAGCTCTAGGAAAACATCACCTGCCTTTAATATTTGAACATGTTTTCAACTTTGAACTATTACAGTTTAACAAAAACACACACAAAAATCAGAAAAGCTGAGTTTTGAAACAAGGCCAAATGAAAGCCTGTTTCTACAGATTTAAGATGCACCATCATATCTGTGAATAGAGCAGAATAAGTACTGTAATGGCTCTGAAGGCATAAACACTCACTGCAGGTGGATGATGTGGGCAGGTGCCGTGGTCCAGAGGACTGCCCTATTTCAGCTTGAGGTCTTGGCACAGACACTCTCAGCTAACCCAGAATCTCATGAGCAGGTTATCTAAAAATGCTGGGGAAGAGTATGAAAAAAGACATTTGGAGTATTAAAATGTATGTTTTTTTTCTGTACAAATAGTACAGCAGCCCAGTTTTGTGAAAATTAATATTACTGGATCTGAAATCTGCTTGTCTATATACAACACATTGAAGTTTTACCTGCTGTTCAAAAATGTACCCATTAAATATTTTGCTGTCAAGGTTGTTTGTTTCATTGGAGCCAAAATGTCAGTTTTTCTATCACTGCATTGGGACTACACTGGCAGGGTTGTTCCACCCATCTCTCTCTTGCCAGCATGGAGGTGCTGATGCTTTTATCTCCAGTAGAACAGATTACTGTAATGCCCTGCTCTCTGGCCTTCCTAGAAAGAGTACTTTTAGTTTAGAGTTTCTGCAGAATTCAGCAGCACGTGTTCTGATGGTTTTAAAGGGGCTGAAGGGGTGGGGGTGCAATGTCTGTATGTTGTGTTATTTTACTATGTGAAGCGCTTTGATTTAATGCATGAAAAGTGCTATACACAAAAGAGTGCCTGTGGAAATCCGCCAAACTCAAGGTCCACAGACTTTACCTTAAAGACCTTATTTCATCTTTGAATGGAATGATGCATTCCATCAATGAAATGCATCCAGATCCAAATATTTTCAGCATTTGATTGCATCAAATAAGGGCAGTCCTAAGGTCGTATTTGACACAATTAACTTTCTTTTGTCCCATACTGGTCCTGCTATCCCTTTGCTCTGCCAACCAGATAGTAATGACTTCTTAAACTTTTTTATTGATAAGGTCAGTGACATTAAAAATAAAATCTCATCACCCTCTTGCTGTGCTTCAACCCAGGTTGCACTGCCTTTACATGCCTGGTCCTCATTTAATTAAGTGTCCCTGGCAGACATAGCTGAATTATCTGCTAAAATGAGTCTGGCCTTTAATTTGTCTGATGTTCTCCACCCCAAGCTTTTGGGAAGTGTCGTTGATACAGTTGGGCCATGGGTCACTAGACTGTTTAACATGTCCCTTTCTGCTGGCGCGTTTCCCAGCTCCTTTAAACATGCTGTTGTAGAACCAAGACTTAAAAAGCCTGAAAAATACTGAAAAATGGGTTGTTAATCAACTGACATCCTTCCTTGAGACATACAACATTTACAACTTTCAGTCAGTGTTTCAGAAACTCCATTCTACTGAAACAGCACTGCTGAAAGTGTCTAGCGACATCATGATGTCTGCAGACTCATGAAGATGTTCAGTTCTAGTCCTGCTAGATCTATCATCGGCCTTCGGCACAGTTGATCATACCATCATGATAAATCGGTTGCGGGATTGGGTGAGTATGAGAGGTCCAGTGTTACAGTGTTTTTTTTTCCTACTTGGTTGGTAGGAGTTTTAGTGTGTCAATCAATGATGTGATGTCTGACCCAGCAGATCTGCAGTGTGGTGTCCCACAGGGCTCAGTCCTTGGGCCCCTTCTCTTTTTGCTATATCTGTACTGCTACTTTAAAACCTCGGAGATCCATGAACTCCACTTGAGACTGTCTGTCTCAGATTAAGCAGTGGTTGAGTGGCAACTGTCTCACACTGAACTCTGAGAAGACAGACACTCATCATTGCTCCTGAGAGAGCTGTTTCCGTTATCAAACAACACCTGGGTGAACTATGTTCCTCAGTCAAATCAAGTCTTCGTAACCTCGGAGTAATATTTTGATGAAGGGATGTCTTTAGCACAGCACAAAAATTTATCAGGAACTGTTACTTTCAACTGCGAAACATTTCTAAAGCGAGGCAAATTGTTTCACAGGGGACTTGGAGAAAATTGTCCACGCTTTTAGTTCTTCAAGACTTAATTATTGTAACAGCCTGTTTACTTGCCTTAATAAGAAGGAACTGGCTCGCCTACAGCATGTCCAGAACTCTGCTGCAAGGCTCCTGACCCGCACAAACAGGACAACCCATAATACTCCCATTCTGAAGTCCTTGCATTGGCTCCCTGTTGTTTTTAGGATAAATTTTAAAATCGTGCACCTTCCTTTTAGGGCCCTTCACGGACTGACTACATTGCTGGTCTGATCCAGCCTTATACCTCTGCCCATAGCCTGAGGTCTTCAGGCCAGAACCTGCTAATGGTTCCTCAAACCTGCTATAAAACCAGAGGTGATGGGCCTTTTCAAGCAGTGGTGCCCCGTCTTTGGAATGAGCTCCCTCTGTCTCTTCACTCTGTGGACACTTTTAAAGACAGAATGGAACTTTTAGCAGTTTTCTCAGTCGCGCGCCCCTATCGGTGGCTAAACTAGCATCCATCTTGCATCGTACCTGTACTGTGAGCTCACTCCAGCTAGTAAAAAAACATTTTATCTTGACTCTTGTTCTGTCCCTTCCTCTCTTTCTTTTCCTATCTTCCTCCAGGAATGTTTCCTTGCGTTTCTTTACTAAATCTGACATGATGCATGTTCAAAACACCCACAGTGTTCATATCTGGTTCAAATCAATTTGCTAGTACAGCAAGTGATGCGGTGCGCAACCAATAGTCGGCTTCAGTTGGTGCAGCTGCACCAGGGCCCAGACGCATTCAGGGGCCCATGAAGGAGGGGGGAAAAATAAGCAGCTGTCCATCAGATTTAGGGGGAGGGTAAATTAAAAAAATGCCTGTGTCCATGTAGCATTACCTCATGCACACCGCTTTACCTTTTCTTTATCTTAAAAACACACACACATAAAACCCTCTGAAAACCGAACAAAGCGGTCGGTGTCTGATGTGTGAGCACGAGCGTGTTTGTGTTTACAGGTGGGGCACAAAAAAAATATTTGCACCGAGGCCTATCACCATCACGTTACGCTACTGGCTGCAACGTCACAGTTGCCTCCCGGATGGGAATCCTACATACTGCTGTTTCTGAGCCCCGGGACGCCTCTGGGCAGTGACGGCGCATAAATGCACATTATGAATGTTGGTGTGTCATCAAAACGAGTCAAAAACACATTAAGGTCTAAAAGTTATGTTGTGTGTCTTTAAAGCAATTAAAGACTGCTGTTTACACAGGCTTTTTAGAGCACACAGTTCCATTCTGTTTATTTGTTTTTATTTTATTTTAACTGTATTTTTATAATTAGATGTTTATTATGTGAAGCACTTTGTGACATTTGTCTGTGAAAAGCGCTACATAAATAAAAGTTACTTATTCACCATTTTGCTACTTTGTTGCAGACTGAGACCTTACCGAGAGCAAACAAGGAGCTAAATGTTAGCCACTAGCCGGCAGGCTGACATCCAGTCTGCTGCTTGTCAATCAATGTGATACGCCCCTAATTATGCGTAATTTCAAGATTAAATAACATCCAAACGGATGCGCTATCAAAAAATCCCCCCCCCGTCACAGTCGACGTAAAGGTAAACTTGACCAATTAAACCTATTTGAACCAGGCTGTAAACATGTTTATTTCTGCTGTGAAGTTGGCCTTTTTAACATGAGTCTATGGGGATTTGTTCTGTTTTGGAGCCAGACCTCTAGTGGATGAAGAAAGAATTACAATTTTTATGCAAGGCGGAAGTTTGCCCCTTGTTCTCAACCCCTCGGCTGAGCAGAACTGCAGCAGAGCTCCAAGAACTATTGTGTGATTGGTCGGACATTTGAGGCAGGCGGGTTACCAGAGATGTCACTTCTGCATCTCTGCAGATGCGAGGTTGAATGGATGGTTTTGATCAAACATTTGATCGAGGTGGTGAGAAAGTATGAAAATGTTCTGCCTGTTCTGCTCAACGTTTCTGCCTGCGTCTGAGTTTCGTGAGCTTCAACGGGACAGCTGGCATGACGGATTATTTATTTAAAACTCAAACGGGACCCGACAGGCCAGGCCAGTTCGGCGGCCAGGCCACCGAGAAATGTCCCGGTGCTCCCGATGGCCAGTCCGCCACTGGTCGTCATGGTTACTGAGGTCAGAGAAACTTGGGATTACTCAGTTTATTTTATTATTTGCCATATTAATTTGTTAATATTGTTGTTAAATAGTTTTTTATGATTAATAATACATTCTTAAATTAAATTTTTTGTAAGTTTTAAAAATATTGATTCTGGGTTTTGATTGAGTCTCAATTCTGGGCTCCATGAGCGTTAACCTAGAATCCTCATAACTGGTCCAAACTGTGAACTGAAACTGAAGACAGACAAATAATGTACAATTTCTAAAATTTTAGATATACATACTTTATGCTTCAGGGAAAAAACAAACAAACAAAAAAGGTGAAATAAACCAATTTAAATATAGTCTTGTTTCTTTTCCTCCCATTTCGCTTTGAGCCTTCTTTGAACTCTAGCCTTGACAAAATGTTAAAGGGACTACAGGCGGGATTAAGAAATGAGACTTCCGCGTGCCATGACTGATGCTGCGGGTAACTGCAGCCACCAGCCAAGCTGACACGGGAGTGCGCACAAACAGATGTTATAACGTTGTTTACTATGCTGATAAAGTCTTTTTCTTCGTAGTGCCACTATTTTGTGTCTTTCAGTTGATCTGGATTGTTTGCTGACGGCAGAAGAATCCGTAACTATCCCTTACATTGAAATTTACTGCGACCGTCTCCTTCCTGTATCAAAACTGTCAGGGACGCGGATGCAGCGTCAGTAGACGTCACATCCGCAGGACAGCGCCCGACATTTGGCCACCGAATCGCAGCGCATTATGCAGCACACAGCCTGTTTAAGGCAACGCAGAGAGACGTGGGTGGGCTCGTTCTTTTTGGTTTTTAATTCAATTCAACTTTTTTTGTATAGCGTCAATTCATGACAATGTCACCTCAGGGCGCTTAACAGACAGAAAAATTCAAGTCAGATTCCTAATAGCCTAGCTTATCAAAAAGGAAGGCCTGATCTTATAGGTAGAGAGGGTGTCTGCCTCCCGAACCTGAATTTTAATACTTCATCACCCATTAAAAACTGGACATGCATGTTTATTCTTTCACAATTCCTGCCTTTAGTCCCTTCAAAAATTTACTATGAAATAGGAGTAGAAGTCAAACTGGCATCTACAACAAGATTATTTATTTGATTTATGAATGGGGTACATATTTTATATTTTATTTTAACTCCTCAACTTCTCAAATTGTAGATTAATTTTTCTAATATCAAAGTGGGACATTTCTTTCATCCACTGATAGGCCTCTTGGTGTTCTTCCAATTTAAAGTTATCACACATTTAGCTTGTAACAAACAGAAATCAATTAGTTTGTGAATTTTTGCATTTATATGGATTCCTCTAGGATAGATATGCAGTAAATGCAAGGTTGGTTCAACAGGGATAATGTTTGCTGTCTTAGAAATCAATTCATCAACTTCTCTCCACAATATCGGGAGCTTCTTGCAACTCGAATGTTACATGGATGATAAAGAATCAAGGAGAAATCGGGGCAAGATGAGGTCCAACCTGGTTCTTTCAAGGTGCGACTGAAAAAGTGGCCAATGAGTGTAGATGGGCTTTTAATCGTCTCTTAAGGGAAAATTGCATTCCCCCAGTACTGTGTTAACTGCCAACAAGCACATCCATCACTCCCACCCGGACAGACATTTGTTCAATTTACTGGTATAACATGTCCTGACTCTTTCGTAATTACGTCATTTGACCCGTCCAACCTTACACAGACTGGCCATTGAAAGTACCTCAGTGAAGGACTTTTCTCTCACTCACATCTTATTGACAGACAATGTGCTTTTAGATTAAAGTCTGTCATTCAACACAAACCGAAAGCTATAGGGGATGTGTAAAAGTCAGGTGTTGATATTAGCTTTCTGTGTACCATTCCCAGTTGTTCTCCATTCACCCTCCACCACAAAATACCTCATTAACTGGCAAACCGCATTTTGTCAATGATCAACGTTCATGACTTCTGTGAGCGCCACAGAGACGGCGGCGAGTGGCAGCAGGCTTGATAATTTTTCCACAAAATCTCATTACAGCCTTGCATCAACTCGGCAGCATTGCCCCGAGGAGAGGCTGTTAGACTTCCAGGGCTTTCTGTCGATAATGGCCTCGTCCCTCTTTCCCCTCCACACTTTTCTAAAAACGTCGTCTGTATTTATTCATTCTTCATCAGCAGCACAGTGTGACACTTGCGCAGCTCAAATCAGAGCTCTGGATTTGTTTAATAACCCTCAATCTGGGATGAGACTATAATAAAGCTAATTAAGGTTTATAATGGGTAAAAAGGCATAAACTACGATACAAATAAAAACAAAAACAAATGATTTACATGCCGAGAGAACTGACTTTCTCACCACTTAAGGCCCTTTCAGATAGAACGCGGCAAGCGCAGCGCCGCGGTGGCAAACCCATTCATTGTGTATGTGGTACCGCCACGGCAGCGCGCACCGCGATGCCGCGGAGCTCCGCGAAGCGCAAGGTGGGCGCATGCCGCGGCGGCAGCGCTGACGCCGCTGCGCTCGAATTAAAAATGTTTTATTTCGGGCGCTGCGCGCTGTGACGACATCCTAGCGCGTCCAATAGGAGAGGACAGTTCGGGGAAAAAAGTAGTCCTTGGTCAGCTTTAAGTAAACCTGGAAGCGGTCTGAGTGAAAGAATGCAGCTCCCGGACGAACCTGAACTCCCCCAAGATCTGCCTTGTCATCAGGATCAGGTTATCTTTTATCTGCTGCAGATCTCCTCCTCCTCCTCCTCCTCCTCCTCAGGATAAAAGCTCTTTGCTGTGACGATGAGAGCTACATCTCTCACAACGAAGCGTGTCGGGGAGGAAACGCTTCTCTGTCGCTTAGCAACGCGTGCATGACATGCCCGCTGCCGCTTTGCTCTTTCGCCGACTCTGCGCCAGGTGCGCCCTACCCCGCGGCGCGCGCCGCAAAAAACGCATCCTATCTGAAAGGGCCTTTAGACCAGATGTGGAAGATTTTTCCTTTCTGGAGTCTCAATGAGACTCAGTTCTTCTTTTTCTTCTTCTTAAGGCCCTTTCAGATAGGACGCGTTTTTCGCCGAGTTCACCGCGGGGTAGGGCGCAGACTCGGCGGCAGACCCGGCGGCAGCAAACACGTCAGGCACGCGTTGCTAAGCGACAGACCAGGAAGTGTTTTCTCCCCGGCACGCTTCGTTGTGAGAGATGTACATCTCATGGTCGCCGCAAAGAACTTTGCTCCAAGGGAGGAGGAGGAGATCAGCAGCAGATAAAAGGGTGGGGGTCCACCTGATCCTGATAACAAGGCAGAACTTGGGGAGTTCAGGCTCGTCCGCGAGCTGCATTCTTTCAGACAGACCGCTTCCAGGTTTACTTCAGGCTGAACAAGGACCACTTTTTTTTCCCTGAACTGGCCTCTCCTATTGGACGCGCTAGGATGTCGTCACAGCACGCTGCGCCTGAATTAAAAAATGTTCAATTCGAGCGCAGCGGCGTCAGCGCCACCGCGGCGGCATGCGCCCACCTTGCGCGCCGCGGTGCTCCGCGGCATGGCGGAACGCGCTGCCGCGGCGGTACCACATACACAATGAATGGGTTTGCCGCCGTCCTCTTGCGCTTGCCGCGTTCTATCTGAAAGGGCCTTTATGCTTCATTGATCCCAGATGGGAAATTTGGGCTCTGCATTTTGCCCATCTCTGGATTAACCAGCGAGCACTGGGCTGCCGTTTTTCGGCGTCCGGTGAGGGTTTAGTGGGGGTTAAACAGGTAAATGTCTTTCACCTTTTAACAATTGTTTATTCTCTTTTCTTTAATTTTACACTGGGGCCTGGAACTTCAACGCCAACCACAGTCTCATAACCATCTTGTTTGGACGTACAAGACAGTAACGAAGTCATGTTAATACATTTAATTGTTCAAGGGTCAAAATCTCACACACACAATGCTGACTGCTCGGCAAACCAGGGATGTAGGCCTACACCAGCTAATAATTTTGATGAGTCACCCCAGCTGTGAGATATTTGAGTTCAGCAGCCATGCTAACACACTAGAACACAGAGAGAGATCTGCAGTAGAGGAGGAGGATGTGACAGGAGCATATTTGCATTGCCAATATAGGTTAACTTTACTACATTGACTACTAAGTTATCCAGGCTATAACAAGTTGTAGGACTCCCCATTGTCTCTCTTATTGTTGTACCTTTGCTTTCTTCTTGACACAGGCTGTCTATCTGACACAGATGTTCTTGAGTCTGTTGCACTGGATGCACTCCTTGGCCTGCTGCTGCCATCTTCTACATTACATAAAAATGGAAAAAAATCCCATTTCAAAACTTGATGAAAAGAAAACAGACGTCTGGTAGGCTAATACAATTGCTCTGTCTCTCTTTGGTCAAGTTTCCCTCCCTACTTGGCTTGTGTGAGCCGCTTTCAGCACTAGGGCACGCGAGTGTGATGTAGTGATGCATGGGTTGGCTTTTTTTTCAACCCGCAGGTCCAGCATATGCAATAATCGTGCCTGCCCCAACCCCCCTACCCACTGCCATTAAATACACTCCGTGGCGATGCCAGACTATTTTTTCTAAAGGGGTGCGGACCACATCATTGATGGAGCTGTTAAACTTTTGATTTAATGCCACACCAATACCCATGACGCACAAACACACACGTTTGTATTTAATACCCCATTCAGCATTCACTGATACCCATTCAGGTCTATGTTTTATTTCCCCAGAAAGTCTATGTAGAATCTTACTGCAGTACAACACTCAAAAGAAAAAAGCACCAGCTGATCTACATACACCGTCACAGCGCTGCGTTTTACGCATGGACACACCACAGCCTCAATTACAAAAATCTACCAGATTCTGCTGCCTATTAACTCTGCAGCTTTGAGATCAACAAATACCTTTTTAAATATCACACCCAAAACATAAATAAGAACTTATTAGCATTAAGAGATAAAAGCAAGCAATCGATACGCATTTTATCTTCCGTCTACATTTAATCAACACACTGCTGCCACATAAAACGCACTCTTACCTGACTTGCTTCCCCACCATCAGACGCACTTTTATCCATCCGTGTACGTTTTTAATTAACAAAATCCATCCTAGCAATGTCTCACTCAAGCAAACTAGAAAATTACTTTGCGCAAGAGCCAAAGAGAAGAGTCTGGTCAAAGGTTACTACATAATCAGGTCCATATTTTGGCAAACTGATTTTTAAAAATATATCCTTTAATTGAGTTTTAACGTGTCTAACTGGCCAAACGAAATGAAATTACAATCCAAGGCATAGCTGGAGCACACCCTTGTGCCGCCTAAGTTGGAGGGTTTTATTTGGCCTGAAAAATCTGCTTGAGAACTAAATATTCAGGAGTTTGAGAATCTCCAGGTCCTGCTCTCCCATCATTCCGCTTTATTGAGGTGGCAGGTGCTGCTTACTGATGGGTTGCAGGTTATGCACGGACGTGTTGTTCCAGTTTGATAAATAATGTTGATGTGCGGCCTTTCTTAAAGCTCAGTAGATAACCGTGCATGAAAATTATTCCCCAAACAACTTCTAGTAAACTCTTCTGTTCAGCTGCTCTAGGCAAAATCATGTCACTGTCAAATTGCTTTAGTGTAAAATAGTTCGATATTTTGGCTGGTAAAAAATAAGCTTGGCTGGTGGATTTTTTCCATCTACCTCTTGGCCGGTGAATCAAAAAGGTAATTTTGGACATTGCTCCCAGTTGATGGCGATAAATTCACGTCACTTGCCAATGCCAACGCCATTAAACATCAAAGGAAGAAGTACAGATGTTCCAATAAAGGGCATTGTTCAACCAAAATAAGCTGTTTTTATTTACCCAGACACTTAAAAACAATATTTAAGAGCATAGTCATGATACCATGGTATACCGTGAAATCACGATATTTTAGCTCAAGGTGATCATACCGTCAGAATTTCATACCGGCACATGCCTACAGGAAAACCTGCTCTGCTGGTTTTCAAGAGATAGTTCCCACTTCAACACACCTGACTCAGATGAAAGGCTCGTTAGCAGCTTGCAAAGAACTTGATGAGCAGTTGAGTTGATCTGAATCAGGTGTGGTGGAGTTGGAAACCTGGAATACATGCAGGGCAGGGGTCCCTGAGGACCAGGATTGAGAAACCCTGTCTTATACCTCTGCGGGCCTCACCCACACTGCAATCCCGTATGTGGGTGAGCATTTGGTGTCCACCAAGCAGAGGAATGCAGTCTGGGCATCTTGAGTCTGGTGCTTGGCGTACGCAGCCAACACGTTCTGGCTCTGATGCGTCTCTCTACTTCCATCCTGTCCTCTAACCCAGTCCACACTGTGCCATCCTGTCCTATCTCTTCCTCCCTCTCAGATGTGTGTTTGTTCTGCGCCAGTGATAAAGACGCTGTGAAATGATCTTTGTTACTGTTATACCTATTTATGGCCTAGCTTGTTCATTTTTAAGTCCATTATCAGTATCTTGATTTAAAGTTTCTCTTCTGCCTGTGAGCTGGACTCCTGTGTTTATAGTGCACTGTAAAAACTCAAATCTTACCAAGTATATTTTTCTCATTTCTAGTCAAAATATCTCATCACACTCAAAATAAGACAAACTTACCTAAAGAGAAGCATTTCATTTAGACGAAAGAACTCGTTTTAAGGCAATGCATCTTATTTCAAGAAATCTTATCAAAAAAGTTTTGCTTGTTCCATTGGCAGATTTTTTATTATTATTATTATAAGCAAAAAAAATTATCTTGGCCACTTTTGAAATAACTGAAAAAAGTTTTTTGTTGTTGTTTTTGTTGCTTGTAATAAGCAAAAAAAATTCTGCCAATGGAACAAGCAACAATTTCTTGATAAGATTTCTTGAAATAAGATGCTCTTAAAAGAAGTTCCTATATCTCACTGAAATGTTTGTATTTAGGTAATTTTTTCTTATTTTGAGTGTGATGAGATATTTTGACTAGAAATGAGAAAAATATACTATAAACTAAGATTTGAGTTTTTGCAGTGTGGTGGACTGGGGGACTGGCTCGTCTCCCTGTCGCCACAGTCTAAAGCAATGGGGCTAAATACACTATCAAGTGAATCACCAAAGATTTGTCACTCACCCAGCCACAGGAGCATACTCAACACAGAGAGAGCTATGAGGGTTTTAAGCAAGAAGTTTATTGATTCAGAGGCAATACAGAAAAAATACTGAAAAACAACTTATGCTTTATTGAGTGGAACTACTGGCTGAGTAGAACTCACAGAAACAGGACTCCGGTCACCTTTTCAAAGATATAAGAACACTGCATTCTTTATATGATGTGTCTGAAAGTATATGTGTCACAGGGTGCTGCCGGAAACTGGACTTCTGCCCTTTTGCATAGTTTTAGTATGGTTTTTAAGGGGTTCTTGTGTGTGGTTTTTAGCTTGTTTTTATTCCCAAGCTCGTGGGAGCTTTTAATGAACTGATTGGCAGCACCTGGAGAGAAGGACTCCTCCCCTGGCTTAATTGGAAACAGCAGGTTTAAAAGCTGGTGTGCAGACAACAGTGGGGAGATGAGAGAGCAGAGACATGGAGATCGGGAGCAGTTGGCAGAGGAGGTGCAGCCGGGGGACGATGTCGGTAGTGATGGCCAAATGAAGCTTCCTGAAGCAATGGGGCTTCACAGCCCATTGCTTCACTTTAAGGTTCATTAAGCTTCATTCATAGCTCACTACCGACATCTACTGTGTGACTTAAACTATGATTTTTTTTCTTTTTTTTGTTTTTTTTCCCCTTCCCCCCCCCCTCTCCCCCTTCTCTCCCTTCCTGGCCCCCCGCCCCCCCCCCCCCCCCCCCCCCCCCCCCCCCCCCCCCCCTGGTGATGTGGGCCTGGAATTTTTGTTTTTTCAAGGAAAATGAGCTACACAGTGTTGGGTTGAGGAGACTTTTTTTTTTTTTTTTTCAGACAATCTCTCCAGCCTTTGA
Source organism: Atherinomorus stipes (assembly GCA_023101725.1). Lineage (NCBI taxonomy): Eukaryota > Metazoa > Chordata > Actinopteri > Atheriniformes > Atherinidae > Atherinomorus > Atherinomorus stipes. The sequence continues at coordinate 171,108 of JALJCO010000375.1, read as the reverse complement.
GAATACTCTCTCGCATGGGACAGAGGGTGCAGGGGAACATAAATATCTATGGGAAAGCATACAAGTGGGGATACAGATTCTTTTTTTTTAGTGCCCAGTATGCCAGAGGATCCTCCCGTCTTTGTATATTCAGCTCTGACATTTGTCAACTTCAATAGTGGCATTGCTCAGAGTACTTGAGGTTCTCCTTCTGTAATCTACAAATGTGTCCAAAGGTTGCCACAAATCACCGAGGTTTTACACAGGAAGGAATATGTCAATATGAATCACCACAAAATATTAATGTTAAAAATGTGCAACATGAAACTCCCTGATTGTCAGATGATCTGTAACAATGGCTGCAGTCTGGGCAGTGTTTGGTGTTTGGTCCACTGAATTGATAATGCCCACACACTCTTGACTTCAGCATCTCTCCCAGGGCTGGTGAATCCCAGCTTTTTGAACCTTGGATCCAATAGTGGTTGGTAGTGTTGGCACACTGAGGGTTTCTATTTGAAGGGAGTGTTCTCTCACCCTTCTAATGAGATGGTCACCCAACACCCTGGCAACATCAGGGTGAATGTTCCCTGCTTTGGAGCTAACTGCATGGTGCAACATTTTCATGAGTGGTATCACCTTGGAAGCTGACACCCGTTTCTCCTCTGATAACTCTACTGTTGCCTGGTAGAAGGGTGCCAGAGCACTGAGACAGTCATTAATGGTGTCGTATTCTATGGCAGTCAATGGCGTGACGTCTGTTCTCAAGGAGGCAAACGCTGGTCCTACTGACTCTCTAAGTTGATAGAGGCGTTCCAGTATGCCATATGTGCTGTTCCATCTAGTCTACTTCAAAAAGCAGTTTGACGTATGGTCGTCCCATCTGCTGCTGAACTTCTACTAATCTTTCCTTTTACTCCACTGCTAGTTCTGAAGAGTGTTCACCAAGGACACCAACGTCTTCACATGACTTCTTCACCATCAGATTAATACTGCGCGCAATGCATAGTGCATGCCTGGCAGGCAGCAACCAGCGGAAGCGCATGGAAAGTCTCCCTATGATGAGCCCTGCCTTTGATCTCACGCAGCAGTCTTTCAAGTTCTTCCTCACTGTCATCAGAGTCCACGTTAAATCATAGTCTGCCACTTTTGGGTCCTGACATCTGCTTTCCTTCAACCCCCTTCTCCATCCACATGTAAATTCTGTCCTGTGTTTGCTGGTCGTCCTCTTGCCCTGGCTGCTCCCGGTGCTGCCCTTCCCCATCTCTGTCAGAAGTGGGGCTCTCCTCCGCCGGCTCCTTGTCCGCTTGGACCTCATCCTTTGTTGGCTTCCTCATCCCACCATCACTCTCTTCTTTGTCACTGTCTATGCATAGTCTCCTTTTGGACGATCTTTTGCCCGCCACATGCTCCTCCTCTGCGTCCAGCCGGTCTTCCCGATGGTGTTCCCTCCCCTCTGGACGTGAAGCAGGTGAAGGTGGAGAAGCAGCTCTAAATGCACCCGAAGCCAACTCCTCTGCAGAGGACTTGCCTGGAGAGACAGACAGCAAATATTTGGGGGAAATTGTGAAGTTTCTATTTCACTGACAACTGTCAAGATGATATTACAATTATCTTTTGTAGGTCCATTGCAGCACCTGTGGAAAGATGCCTGATCACTAGACCGCAGTGGCAGTTCCTTCGTGCTGAGACGATTACCTGTTACATTTCTGTGGACGGCTGGAAGCTGGGTGGGTGGGTGTGTGTGGGTGGGTGTGTGTGTGTGAGGGAGCGAGCGTCCGACCGACCATGTATGTTAACTTTTGTGACCAAAACTATTACAATGGTTAAACTAAGGAACTTACCACAGTTACTCTATCAAAAATTACATGAAAAATGCCACCTAGAGGTCAGAGCCCAGGTCAGGGATCAATATACAGCAAGAGGCTGTTCAATCCAAAGCCGGCCACTGATCTGATTTACTAATAGGCCAGCAGCAGTAACTTAGTGGACAGTGTTGTCAAATGAGAAGACTCGCAGAAGAACTTGGCCGGTTATTTTGGTGTTGATCGCCGCAGCTCATTGGATCGTCTGTTGTACTGGACGTGTGTTAGCTTTGGAGAGGCTAACGACTACCACACCTTAGCTGGTCCCGCTGGAATCTGGCAACCATTTAAAGCCGAGTCGTATAATGCTCTGGTACCGTGTCAAAGCCCCCTTTAAAAAATAAAGAGAGAAAAGCAAAATCATATTTACTGAGGTTGTGCAGTAACTGCCACCACATAGCCTACTGTTTACTTGGTTGCTGCAGTCGGGGGGGGGGATGACGGCTGAAGTCTTCTATAAAAGGCATGTGCAATGATCTGGTTAATAAGGAAAGTAATGTAAAATTCTTTGTTCATTTCACTGATGTGAATAGCCAGAGCTACCTAGAACATTTTCAGTTTCAATGGGCTCGACTTCCAAGGAGTCCACATATCTGTGCCAGCCCGTCCAGATCAAATGCGATGTCTGTGTTAAAAACGCGCTTGATGCCCAAAGTGGGATGCTGGGCCACACAAAATCAGACACTTGACATCCAGAGACAAAATGCTCTTGGTAGGCATCCAGAGCGTGGTGGAGGACCCGGTTTTCCTTTCCATGTGTCTTTGTACAGTGGTGGATGAAACAGATGCTTGGCTTTATTTACAATGTCGTTGGACGTCTCTGAGTCGTGCCTGGATTCACCAGATGTTCAGAGCCGTTCTGAGTTTCTCCATAGTCCAAGTGTACATGTATCTACAGTACTTTCAATGAACATGTTTACTCTTTAACTTACAGACCAGTAATGTGAAATAAACGTTTTTACATTACAAAACTTCTTATTTCTGATATTCACTCGTGTCTCATTGGCTTTCAATAATGACGCAGAGATTCCCCGACATCGACTCAGTCATGGCTATAAGCATTGTGACTTCCACAGTGACTGGAGAGGCAGGGTATGGCTCGATCCATTTGCATGACGCCCTGGTGCTTCCTTAAAAATAACGCACAAGGCTCGGCTGCGTTTCTCTCTTTTTATTAAGGTGCTTTATAACTCACAGGATACGGGACAAACTGTTTCATAACAGCACGCTTCACTTGGAGCCCACAACCTTTGTATAGTGGTCAAAAGATGCTGGCCAGCCCTCCCCTCTAGCTAAAAGCACCCGTGTGACTGTGACAACTTATTTGACAGCTCAACGAGTCACTGATTACCACCACGTGACCCATACTAGACATCACCATGACAACCAAAATTAAACGAATAATCAACCCCATGATCAAACACCAAAACGCTATTTATGGCTCCTACAAGCGTCACACCTTCAAAATGCAGAGGATTGTTTTATGAACAATGTTGAAACCCAGAAGTGCGCAGTGGTCTGCTGTTAACGCATCACACAGAAAAACACTCCCGGATAAGTTGACAGGTGACGTGCCAGGGTAGTTATCCCCGACAGAAACTGTATCCCCTGACGCGGGAGCGCGCACCCGGACAACACGCGCTCGTGTTGTCAATCGGGCATAATATGGGCTTATAACAGTGACAGCTCCAATTGGTACTGAAAATAAAAATTTGGCTTTGAAAAATCAAAATTTGAAATAAAATATATAAGATGCTATCAAATTATGAGTGATGAAAAAATGGTATTGGTACTGAAAAAGTTATTTAAAAATGGAAAAAGTTTAATTGAAAAATAAAATCCATATTTTAAGAGAATAATTGTAACGGGGTGGGGAGAGAATGTCAGGCCGTCGCCAGTAGGTAGTGGTTAAAAGCAATGAAAGCTGGGGTGGTGATTAGCTCAGTTGGTTGAGCAGCCGCCCCATGAACAGAGGCTACAGTTCATCAGCGCAGTCGGCCCCGGTTCGATTCCCGGTCCAGGTCCCTTTGCTGCATGTCACTCCCCACTCTCTCTGCCCCTTTCCTGTCACTATACACTGTCATATAAAGGCCACTAGTGCTCAAAAAATCCTTAAAAAGAAATAAGCTTTATGAAACTATTTATTATCCTTCCAATTAAGCCAGGGGAGGAGTCCCTCTCCCCAGGTGCTGCCAATCAGTTCGTTAAAAGCTCCCACTAGCTTGGGAATAAAAACTAGGTTAAAAACACACAAAACCATAAAAAGCGTGCTAAAAACCAAGCTAGTGGGCAGAGTCCAGTCTCTGGCAGCACCCGGTTGTTTACCCTGTGACATCCTCCCCTGTTTTTTCGGTGGTCGTCCCGACCACCTGCCCGTCCGTCCGTCCTCCTAGCCGGTGTGCAGATCCCTCTGGTTCACAATTAAAAACAGTCCTGGGCCCCATAATAAAAAACAGATTAAAAGATAAAAAGAAATCTAAAAACGGCAAATTTAACGGGGTGGTTCTTTACAGATACCGGCGACTGCAGGAGGGGAAAGAATGACAGGCCGTCGCCAGTAGGTGGTGGTTAAAAGAAATAAAAGCTTTATTAAAGAAATAAAATATAAAGAAATAAAATAAAACTATTAAAAAGTACTAAAATAAACCTAAAAGTCCAACTAAAAAGTAAAAAGAGAAAAAGGGGCTAAAAGGGGCTTCCAGGGCTGGCAGTGGCCGGCGTCTCCCTCGGCTCTGTCCCGGGTCCATGGCGGCTGCTCCTCCCAGCGGCCGCTCTCTTGGCCATAAGCTCCCCCGGGACACCAACGCCGCTCCCTGGCCTGGGCAGTCACTCCTCTGGGCGACTGCGCCTTCGGCCGTAGGCCCTCCTCAGTGGGGTCCGCGACCGCCCTCCGACTCCCGGGCCACTCTTCCGCGTCTCCGTCGCCTCGCCTTCGCCGCCGCTGTCACACCACTGCCTCGAGCCCCCAGCCAGGGGACTCACGTCCTCCCCCGGCTGCGCCTCCTGGACCCAGTCCTCCGTCTCCTCAGCTCTCTCAGTTTTTCTCCCTTTCCTGTGTTGTCCGCACACCAGCTTTTATCCTTCCAATTAAGCCAGGGGAGGAGTCCTTCTCCCCAGGTGCTGCCAATCAGTTCGTTAAAAGCTCCCACTAGCTTGGGAATAAAAACGAGGTTAAAACCACACAAAAACCATAAAAAGCATGCTAAAAACCAAGCTAGTGGGCAGAAGTCCAGTCTCTGGCAGCACCTGGTTGTTCACCCTGTGACATAATAGCTTTCATTTCAAGCATTTACTTATGCTGACAGCATTTTTACATGTTGACATCATCTCTTCATGCTGACCTTTTTATTACGTTGTCAGTTTTCTTTCAATGATGTGATTTTCAGTTTCAACTCCCTGTCACTGTTTTTAGGGGGTGGGGTTGCGGTGCGCTACTTTCAAATGATTTGCATAGAATCTGCATACTGAGGGAAGCTTCACTGTTCTTTGGCCCCGTCTGACATTCGTGGTCAGAAACGATTCACGGATTCAATGGCGGCTGCCGGCTCAAGTGGAACACCTGTATCGCAGGTATGTTTTCTTTACATCTGAAGCATAACTGGACTATGTGTAAGGGATAATACCCGACGAGGCATCCCCCATCAGAAACGAATGGACGACACAGAGGCACGGAGAACAGCTTGCGGGCTGCTTTCACAGCGATGCCCAGTCACAGATGATCTGGGGCACAGACCTGCAACAGGTCACTGCAATGGGTAGCTACAGAGATTAAATTTCACATACAGGCGGGTTGCGGGTAGACCATGATTGTTTTTTCTTAATTAGACCTACATCTTTTTTCCTTTCTTCTGATTTTGGTATACATTACAAGTACAAGCTGTTCAGTCCCAATCCCTTGAGTTCCCTTCGCATTGTGCGTGTGGAAATGCTCTTACTTTCAGCATTACACATAGCCCTGCTGTAGTTCTGCTGTTGCTTTTCTTCAATTTGATCTCACCACATGTTTAAGTGATCGCCGATCACGATCATTCAGGATTTTTTTCCGGCCACATTTCTTCCTTGAAGACGATGGGTCCCCACTATCCTTCCAGTTTTTAATAATGCGTTGGACAGTTCTTGACCCAATTTTAGTAGTTCCTGCAATCTCTTTAGATGTTTTCTCTGCTTGATGCATGCCAATGATTTGACCCTTCTCAAACAGACTAACATCTTTTCCACGACCACGGGATGTGTCTTTCAACGTGGTTGTTTAGGAAATGAGAAGCAAGTCATTGCACCAGTTGGGGTTAAATAACTTGTTGCCAGCTGAAAGATAATCACCCATGCAGTAGTTATCCAATAGGAGGCTCCTACCTATTTGCTTAGTTAGATCCAGGTGGCGACTTTTTTTTTGGCCAGGCAGTGTATATTACAAATATACAGTGAGTCACTAGTAGATACTCTATGTAGTAGCAGGATAGTAGTATCCAGCCAAACTAGTACTAATAAAGTAGTATTGTAGATAGTACTATACTAGTACCATAATACTATGGTAGCACTAGTTCTACCAATTCCTCCTCCTGACATCTCTTGCACAGTCCAGTCCATTCCCATCAAGCTTTACGTTTTATTATGCCGCAGTCGCCATGTTGTCAGTGCAATCTCCTCTCTCCTGTTCCCACTGTTCAGCCTCCTCCCAGGAACACTTTTTTGTATCCGATAAAGATGTCTCCCTCTCTTCTCTCCACTCTAATCACAGCTCCTCTCTGCCAATCCTTTTACACACCTGTGCAGGGGGACTAACACCTGTTGCCAGTTTGCTGATTAGCAGGGGATATACTTGGAGCCTTCAGCGGGCGTTAAAACCCAACTCAGATAAGGAATAAAACAAGCAGTTGAAATGTGAAACTCGTCCATGCAATGAAACCCACTTTTGGCCCCATCACACATGCTGTAATGTCCAAAATATTCTGGTGTTATGAGCTAGGCTAGGACTTCTCACACCTGCAACTTCTCAGGGTCGTATAAGTACTGGAGGCCCAAAATCTCAGGCTTGCTGGATAACATGTTGTTGGCGAAAGCCCTGCTTGATCAGAGCATTTTCCCAATTCTCAAGCGTGAATTTGGAACCCAGGGAGTTGTTCTGGAACCGCAGTAGGATTTCATCTGTACAAGCAAACTTAATTTAGGTTTGGAGGTAAAACATGCGTGACAATCGCACTTTTCAATCTAAAACAAATCCAGCATTACCAGCATTCAGAGCAAAGTTTTCACACAAAGTCCCACTTAAATGTTCACCTATATGGGGAGGCAGACTGGCAGAAGGAGGGGGAGAAAGAGAGAAAAGTGGGTTGAGGGGGGGGGGGATTGCTGCTCACCAATCAGCGTTTGTTTCAGCTGTGGGGTTCCTACAGAGTGTTTCCCTTACTCGGTGAGTTGCTGAAAGCCAGCAGTGAAGTTGACTGTGAGGAGCTAGGGCGAGCCACTGAGGATGGTGCAGTGGGCCCATGCAGAGCAGAATCCAACTAAAGGACCAGCTGGATCTGAAACAGACTTGGAAGTTGAAGGCCCAGCCAGAGAATTGCCAGACTGGGAGCAGTTCAGCAGGTGCATGGCTACAGTCTCCTTCAGGTGTGTAACAGTCTCCTCAGATGTGACAAGTAGGTGGTTTATTTGACGCGTTATGCCCCGTCTAGGGGTGACCGACACAACATGAAAATGACTCCTCTCTCTCAAGTCCTAAGCAGCCATGGAGATAGTGGATCAGGTGTCAGCAACAGCCAATATTTTATTTACAGAAGACAAATTAACAAACAATGAAATGGCTGAAAAATGAGAAGAAGCATTAGTAACTTCAAGGTGGACTAAGGCCAAAACAACTAACAAAACAGAACTTCGTAATTAAACAGAACCAACCAAAACCAAAGAAAAGAAATACAAGTTACTTACCTCCCTGGACAAACAACACAGGGGAAAAAAAATCAAAAGAAATGGCAGCCCACACGTACCTGCTCCTGAACACACTGTGGCTGGTTGGAAGGTGAGGGAGATGAGTGCCTCCTCTGGCCACAGACAAGGCTTTGGTCGTCATTGGAGTGGATTCCCTACAATCACAACGGGGCTACAAGAGCATCCACTAAACCCAGAGGGGGGGGGGGGCCTTCATGCTGGATGTAAGACATTCCTGGGGAGGTCCTCTCAGGTGGGGATTTGAGCTTTTGTCCCTAACAGACAGAGTTAAATGTCTGTCATTGAACATACAGTGGGGAAAAAAAGTATTGAACACGTCAACATTTTTTCTCAGAAAATATATTTCTCATAGAGGAACTGACATGAAATTTCCACCAGGGGTCTGTTGCATGAAGCAGGTTCAACAAACTCTGAGTGTAACTCTGAACTCAGAGTTTCGTATCTCCGAGTAGATCAACTCAGAGTTTTCAGTCCCAGAACAGCTGATTTGAGTTGGTTTAATCAACTCAGGGTAGTTCAACTCGGGGTTTTAAACTTGCTCTACCATGATAAAAAGCCAGCATCAATTGAGCACCGATTCAACGAATCACCATGGCAACGTAGACGCAAAGGTGGGGCTGCACTCGCCATTGAATGGAACAAACTTCTAAAGCCTCATATGGTGAGTTTGAACTGCTCCTGCTGCAATTAAAAAAAAAAGAAGGAAAAGAATAACGGCGTGGGAGAACATTTAAGTTTAAATGGTGTCCTTTACAATCACAACGATGTTATAGAATAGAACTGTTTAATGGTAACGCGACAGTCTCAGATCCTGTCAGTATGATTCCAGCAAGGGTTGTAGTTACTCATTTGGTTGAATGGTTTGCGCATCTGCCTTTCACCTGAGAGGCTGGTGTTCGATTCTAATTTTGTACTTTTATCGCAGCCATTTTATTTATTTAACTTGGGTGCGATTCCACGGAGGAGAAACGCTTTTGTCAGCAGCATTAAGATGAAATATATCTGTCACATTTCTCAAATGCCCTACACCTCCAATTAAAGAAAAAATATCTATTTGCGAAAAAACGCAGGGCAATAAACAATAACCTATCTGCTTTGAGGGGAAAGCGTATGGCAACATGAAAAAAGTCACATATGGGATCGAACCACAACTTTCTGCGTGACAGACGTTATTCTTGCCTATTTACACCAAGTGTATCTATCTGCGGCTTGCAACCCAGTGGGCGTGTCATATAATGGCCGTGTCCTATAGTAGGCGTGTCACATAGTGGGTGGGTCTGGTTAGGTTTAGGGGAAGGGTCAGGGGTAGGGCTAGATTTTACAATACTCTCATTGGCCTGGTGGGCGTGTCGTCGAGAAATGTCACTCTACGGCACGCCCCTGTCTTACGAGCCGCAGATAGACCCTTCTCATTTACACAGAGAGAGAGAGACAATTTGATGGCCAAATAATCAAGGCAAACCACCGAAAACAGAACCTCCAATTGTCACATACGGCCAGTGATATTATAAATGTACGGAGGATCAGCTTGTGTGTGTAGATCGACTGTGATGTGAAACTGTAACAACAGAAATGACAACTGTCAGGAAATAAAAGAACTTCTATCCGTGGTCTGATAATGATCTCTGAATGTTTAACTCTTCCAGCAGTCGTCCAGCATCTTCATCCATAAAATCCTTATCCTTAACACGTCTGTAACCTACCAACTCTGATTTATTTTTAATATGTTTTATTTGAGACGGCAAATGTCTCTGTCTCCTACAGAGGTAATTGATGAAATATCTAAGGTCATTCTGCCATATATTTCAACTGTGGTCTGACAATTCATCAATACATTTTCCCACATCTTCTATAACCCACTTGGGAGGAGAGATGAGGAGACACTGTCTGTCTGCTCGGACAGACTATCACTGGTGTAGGTCTTACCTCATTTTATCCACTTAACAATTTACCTGTTTAACACAGGTGGATTCTGGTGTATCTCTGTCTCAGTAATGGTGGCAGGCTGCTTGTCCCACTACTCAGTGAGGTCAAGTGCTTTCTATCCTACAAATCAATTGCCATGCTTATTTTACAGGATGAAGAGAACCCCCCTGAGCCTGTGGCCTCTACCTCAAGACAAGCCACTACAACGCAGTTGCAAAATGTAGAACTACAAAGTGTAGAGGGTGGCAAGCTATGGGAGGTGGCTAGAGATGTATGCTTCTGCAACTGAATGTATTGTGTGTTTCAGGTTGGAGCAGAATCTGTGAGGATACTATACAAAAGAAAATTAGAGCTAGATATAGAATACAAAGAACTTACAATCAAAATTGCCGAGCTGGAAAAATTGGAGCATGAGAAGAAGGTAATTCAGTGAACTAGCCTCATTTATTTCAGGCATTGTGATTAAATTAAATGGTACACATTTCACAAGAGCAAAGCATATCAAGACCTTGAACAGGACTGATAATCAAGTATACATGTGTTAAGATTTGAAGTACCTTTTTTTTAAATAAAACTGATGTGTGCCATTCCTCAGGAACGGGAAAAACGGAAATGAATAAAGAACCAAAAAGCCAGCATGGAATAAAAAAAAAAAAAACAACTGAAAAACTGCTGTGTAATTACGTTTCTTACAAGAGTTCCAGCTGGATAGTCCAGTGTAATGGGGTCCACAACATCAGGGGGAGGGGGGGCGACTGGGGGGCTTCTCTCCTTCCTTATCCCTGCGATGTTGTGAAGGACCACACAGGCAGATATAATCCTGCATGCCCTGTCAGGCGCAACCCTGAGCCCTCTGAGGCAGTTGAAGCGTGCCTTCAACAGTCCAAATGTGGCCTCTATCCTGGCCCGGGTTTTGGACAGGGCCACATTAAATCTTGCTTCAGGGCCAGGCCTAGGGTCGGCATAGGGCGTCATCAAAAAGGCCTGGCAGGCGTAGCCCCTGTCACCCACCAGTACTCCACTAAACAGCCCTAAGGATAAAATTAATTGGTGGGCATCACAAAACAGTTCATGAACATGATTGAAATGTTACATGTAAAACAAAAAATTGTTTTACAATGTTGAATTTCCCTTCTGGCATAAATAGTTCATTCATTTTATGTACAGTTTGCATACCCTGCTCAAGTTTATGGGCCAGTGCAGACTCCCTGAAGATTCGGGAGTCATGAACAGACCCAGGCCACTTTGCCACAAGGCTGGTAACCTTTATGAGATGGTCACATGTCATCTGCAAAAGTATTTGAGTCACATTAGTGTGCAGTTGAACAAACTTGATCATTACACTGACAGCACAGTTGTGGGCTTATTTGTAGTTGTGTTCATTCCACAACTACAAATACATTCATAATGGATTCATTAAATGTCACCTATTTCTACTTTGCACATTTTATAGGCCTATCCCATTTTATTTAAAAGTGCCTTTTAAGTCACCCAAGGGCACTGAATATGATATGGATCACCTGAATGTTGAGGCAGTGAAAGCTCTTCCTATTGACATAGTCTGCTTCATCATCACCCAGACTTGTTGATATGAGAAAGTGGGTGCAGTTGATGGCACCTATTACCCTGGGAAGCCTGTGAAAGGGACATGCTGCACTCAGTATACTGAGTAAGCTTACATCATGACATATACATTGTGTATTTCACGGTCTATATAAACGTACCTGCTATTGAATAAAAGCCCTCTTTCACTGAATGCAGAGGCAGGTGGCTAGGGAATGCAATGAACACATCCAGTAACTGATTCAAGGCCCCCGCCACTCTATGAATGGCTGCACAACGTGTTTTTGCCCACGTATTCAGCATCGCCAATGGTGTGCATGAAACTACCTGAGAATGAATGACGTTTTACTGAATGGGATTTGAACATGAACATAATTCAGCTAAAGATAATAAAGTTATTCAGCTACATCAGTACAGCATTTGTTTTCACTCACGGTGAGGCATTGGTCTATTAACATCCCTGCGGCAAAAAACCTCAGTGCGATGCAGAGTATCTGTGGTGTAGTCGGTGCCCGGCTGCGATGCGTTACATTTGAGATATACGGCTCTAACAGCTGACAGATGTAGCGGAGTCCAGCAGAGAAAAACCTATATCTTTCATATAAAATGTCATGTGGCAAATCAAAAGGGTTGCACCATCTCTGAATATTCTCTCTCTTATTAGAGCTTGTCTCACGATCTGCGCACCAACGTCGACAGGATCTTCTAAAAGTGGGCAGGCCAGTTTCCAGGAGCGCTAATTGGTCAGGGGGTGGTGCTTTTATACTCTGTGATCTCTTATCCAGAACTTAACCTGGTCCGGACCAGGTTAGGCGTTCAGCATAAGTTACCGGGGAGATAGAACCCGATCAGAAGTGAACCAGCGTCATAGGACGAAAAACCCAGGGTTAACCCTGAAGTTACCTCGATAAGAGAAAATCCGGCTTCATCGTACAGGCCCCAGATGTCTGCAACAACCCAAATAATGCACACATACAAAGAAATCCAAACATTTATCTCCATAAATTCAGTGTAATATAATGAAATGACCAAGGAATAAGTACTGAATACACTTACTGAAATTTATTTAAAAGGGACTAGAAGCAGGAATTTAAAAAACAATCATGCATGTCCATTTTTTAATACTTATGGGTGATGAAGCACTAAATACCAAAAAGAACGAGCCCACCCACGTCACTCTCCGTTGCCTTGAACAGGTTGTGTGCTGCAAAATGCGCTGCAATTTGGTGGCCGAATTTCCTGCGCTGTCCTGCGGATGTGACGTAAAATGATGCATCTGCATCCCCGACAGGTTTGATACAGGAAGAAGACAGTAAATTCAAACACTGTAAGCGATAGTTATGGATTCTTCTGCAATCAGCAAACGATCCAGATCAACTGAACGACACTAAAAAGTGTAACTACGAAGAAAATCCGTAGTAAACAACATTATAGCTTCAGTTTGTGCACGCTCCCGTGACGGCTTGGCTCATGGCTGCAGTTACCTGAAGCGCCAGTCGCAGCAGTCACGAGTTTCATTTCTTAATCTTGCCTCGAGTCCCTTTAATACTTAGTGCAAAAACCTTGGTTGGTGATTCCATCCTCAAGACGCCTCCTGTATGGAGAAACCAGTGGAATATCTGGTGACATCCGGTGAAAGTTTCACATTAATAGCTCTACTAGAACTATATATCTAAGGAAAATGTTGACGTGATCAATTATTCCGTTCTTTTTACTGTATCGAGGACGATTCTTGAAAATCTTGTTTTAGTGCATGTAAAAAAAAAGAAAAGAAAAAAAGCTACGAGAAAATGGGCAAGGATGCGCAGTCTGCAATTTTTGGCCTAAGGGGAGTGGAGTAGCCTAGTGGTATCGTCGTGGACTTTGGCGCGGAGGACAAGGGTTCGAGTCCCCAACACAACTCCTAGGTGTACCACTGTGGACCCCTGAGCAAGGTCCCTAACCCCCACCAACTGCTCCCCAGGCTGCTTTAAGTAGCAGCTCTCTGATACTCACAGTACAGAGGTGGGTAAAATGCAGAGCCCTAATTTCCCCTCGGGGATCATACCAGTATATCAAAAAAAAAAAAAAAAGAAATTAAATGAGGGGCATAAATCATTCAGCGTCATTCCCACCAATTCTTTTTACAACACTTGTGCTTTGTATGAATGAGAACGACTGACCAGGGGAAAAGAGCTGAGAGAAACAAGCTATTAAAATATTGGATAAAAAAAACTGTCGTTTACAGTCACTGTAAAATCCTGAAGAAATTGAAATTACCATTTGAAATTTTTGAGTTTTATCCTGTTTTTGTAATTGGACTTTAACAAACCTACTTTATTTCTGCCTCTGCGCAGGCTCTACAGCTGAAAATGAGCTTTTAGCTATCTCTGGTCTGTGCTACACATTTATTGTGCAATGTCAAATAAACAAATTCATAAATAAGACCTTGTGGTGTGCTAGTGGCTAAAGTGAGACTTGCACTTGAGATTCCTCCGTCATCTTAGATCTTAGACAATACCACTTCAAACTGTTGGCAACAAGAGTGAGAGGCAAATTTTAAAAAGGTAAAGTAGAAAATGAACTAGAAAAGCACTCGGAGAGTGCAGACCTCCTCCAAGCAGCTCGACTCCCTTATTTTTGTGTATTCTGGATCATAGTATCCGGAACTTTCTCTAGATCCGGATCAACTTTCGAAATATTCTAGAAGTCATTGAGATCCTGTCTTGTAATTTTTTACCAAACACTCATTTGTATGGAGTTATAGGGAAAAATTCCCCAAAATTTGGCCTATCAGGATGATGGTCATGTAAGAATGTTTAGGCGTTGGTAAGTAGGTTTTATGTTTACCATGGGGTGTCGGCAACACAGAACACAGAACACAATACAGAACACACTAGCCTGGTACAGCAGCCTGACCAACGTCATGTATGCATACATGGCAAGTCAGTCTGGGTTCCCTCCGCTGGAGACTGATTTCCAATGCGAGACAAGAGGCAGGACTAACAGAAGGAAAGTGAACCAGAGAGCACCAATCAGAGGTGACTGTAACTGCCGTCATTCGGCACTCTGTTGCTATGGCGACGCCGGAAGTCAGCGTTACATGTTTTTCCCTTTCCATTTAATGTAATTTTCTTGTGTATATTAACATAAAATGTCTGGTTTTATTATTATAACTCTGTAACATGTAAACGTTGTTTATTGCTAAACTACTAATATGAGAAAGCGTTTGTGTCGCACGTCATGTGACTATGACCCGGAAGCTGTTAAGCACCAAAACAGAGCAGAAACAGTGGTGGAGACGGAGTTTTACGTTCTGTTAATCTACTGCTGCGCTGTGATTGGTCCGGTCAGTTTTTTACCGGAGTGGAAATCACTTCCCAATGGAGGGAACCCAGACTGACTTGCCGTGTATATCATACATGGCGTTGGTCAGGCTGGTGTACCAGGCTAAGAACACACAGGATTTGCTTGTACAGTTAACCGTCTTTACTGGTCACTCTGAATCAGGGGGGTCCCCCTTCCCTCTTTTTTTCTTCTTCCCCCTCTGTCCAAAGTAGAAGTTAAAGTAGTTTAAGTACAAATCCTGCCATGTTTTTTGATCTGCCAGTACATTTAGAACAGCTGTTTTCACTAACGAGCTCATCTAGCTGGGAGAGGAGCTAATTAAACCCAGCTGGTTCAGTGATTGGTTGGAAAAACTGCCAGACAGGGTTTCTACTTTCTACTTCTACCCAATTTTTGACACCTCTGCTCTTAATCACAACAGCACAGTAATGCAACAAACGACAGGCTTACAGGTTTGTTTATTAAGATCCCCATTAGCTTTTGCAATGCAGCAGCTATTCTTCCTGAGGTCTTCAAACTTCCATGTGTGACAATACATAAAATACACACCTAGTACATTCATGAAACAAACTCTTACAAAACATACTGAGACATACATACAGAAACTAACAAACGCAACACAAGCTCCTACCTTGAATCGTCGTTAATATACAGTATTTCATTTATTTCTTTTTAACACATTATGAATAAGTGTCACCATCAAAGATGCCATGACTGACCAACAATCCTGAATGTATAGAAATAAACAGTTAAATTACAATCAAATAATCATTAAGTAGAATAATATCCTAATGTGGCAAGGTACGCAACAGAAGGCCCGGCGGGATTTGATCCCCAGACTCCCAGGTGAAGTGTTATGTGCGCTGACCATTCAGCCAAAGGGACATCACTGTGGCCATGTAGCGAGGGCACATGATCAGTCTGAGGCATAGTGACAGGACCGTCACCTGCCACTCTCCCCCTCTTTCCGCAAGCACGTCCTCATGCTCTGCGCAGGGTGCCACCAATTATGAATCCATGGGCTGTTTACCAGCGTTTCACATGGATCCTGCCAACAACGTCAAAATGTGGCATGCAGTGGGTTTTAAAGATTCGACAATTCGACAATTCCACCTTGGGGAATTACACCAAGGAAAATCTGCCTTAAAAGGGGCATTCAAGTCCATTCATACACAGGGAGACATACAAATTCCGTTTAAGAAGACATTTTCTAAAATAATTGTCTATAGAAAAGGAATAAAAGCAAGCTAGACAGAATCAACTGCAGCTGGACTTAGTGGGTGTGGGATAAGCAAATAAAAAACGGAGGGGCGTCTCCAAATGAACAAAAATAAATCACCCCGCATCAAACACACACTTTGTGCCACCTATTCCAAATCGTGTTGGTCACATGCGCACATGCAAAACAGGAGATGCCACCACCCACAGGCCTATCCACTAGATGGGGAAGCCAAGCTGCACCACAAGAAAAGGAAAGCTAAAACAATTCTTTAAAATAACAGACTTTAAAAGAGTAAAAAAGAGAAATTAAAACCAGGACTGTACAAAAATCACACCAAGAGACAATTGCTGAGTTAATGCAAGACACTCTAGCTGTACGGTCGCCTGTCAGACAGCGCCGAGGGTAAAGCTTCTTTTACAGCCTGTAAGTCCGTTTTCAGGGCAGGACAGCAATAAGGAGGAGCTTCTACGGCCTGGAGCTGGAGTCCCTGCAGCAACAGCGCACATCTGTTCCCTCCGCCCAGAGTAGGCAGCGCCAGCCTAGGTCCTCCGTATCTAAAAAGGGTGCAGAGCTACATGAATGAGCTGCCAAAACAATCCAGAGAAAGAGACTGAAGGACCAATCAGAGGTGGGCTCAACCGAGAGGAAGCCTCTTTCCCCAAACAGCAACTTAAATGTGGGAACCTGTTGCAGTATGCATCGTTAAAATAATATATTGCTGTAAACGGTATGCAAAATGCCAAGGCAACATACCAAAGCAGCCAATTTCAGGGTACAAGCAGGAGACGACGGTCACAGTCTCAATCTCCAGCAGGAATGAGCAGCAAGCACCGGTGCGTAACAGGTGCAGATAATCAGCTGATTACTATATAAGCTACTCTGCGAGCAGGCATTGGCCAGCGGCTAGATGTAGTCCCACCTGAAACTAATTGGGTGGGTAACTGCCCCACACTGCCCCTACACTTGGATCCTTTGTGTCTTATATAAAATAGTACATCTATAGAATTTTACAACAAAAAGTAAATAAATTACTGTACCATCTTCTGACTCTTATCTAAGGTCAGGTTGCGGGGGCAGCTGCCTAAGCAGGGAAGCCCAGACTTCCCTCTCGTCCAGGAGGCATCCTGACCAGATGCCCGAGCCTCCTTCTCTGGCTCCTCTCAATGTGGAGGAGCAGCGGCTCTACTTTGAAATGCGGACCAAACTCTGGCACCGGTCACCGGTGGGACTGGAACGCTCGAAACAGGGGGTCCGGCACTCGTCCCCCCCGGATCACCCCCACAGGAATCCCCAGGGGACACGATCGAACGCCTTCTCCAAGTCCACAAAGCACATGTAGACTGGTTGGGCGAACTGGTTGTGTTTCTAATATTAATAATAATAATAAAAATTAATAAAGGAGTGTTTTTGCATATCAGGTCTCCTAACCTGTAGCATTACACATCACGCCGCAGTGCATCACCTCTGCTGGCACGGACTTGACATGTTTCGGTTTTGGGGTGAAGAAGAAGAGATTCTCCACACGGGAAGACCTTAAAGGCAGGGTAGGGGATCTCGGAAAAACGGTTCGAACAAGCTACATTTGGAAACCCTGCATTACCTGCCCATTATTTAAAGATTATTAAGTCGCCAAACAGAACACTGAAGACGCTCCTCTTCCTCAATAAACAGATTTCAGCCCCATGTCACCTCATATGTGCACTCAACACATAAGTAATTCTCCCGATCACAACAGGTAATTCATGCCAAATATGAAACAATACGAATGACGGAATGCTGTTGTTTTGTGTCAGATAGATCATGTACTGAATTATTCAAAATGTTTCCATAGTACAGTGGTTAGTGTGATTGCCTTTTATTTGGGAGTCGGTGGTTCGAATCCCGCCCGTGCATTCTTTCATGTTTTGAAACATTTTATTTTCAAACCATACCTATTATAAGTCAAATACTTAAAGGTACAGATAATCTACATTCTATTTGTTGGATGCGGATAATTTATTAGATAAATCCTTTATTTCCTGGTCATGGGCACTACTGAATGCAGAGTTGTTCAGGCTGCTGTGGACCCATTTGGACACTAGATGTCACTAAATAGGAATATGAATGAAACTCCGAGTACTGAACCTTTTCCCGGACCAATTGGCTGGAAAGCCTCAATGCTTCATGAAGCTTCATTTGGCCATCACTACCGGTGACACCTTCTGTTCCCTGGCTGCTGTCAGTTCCAGTCCTTTTTTCCACACCCAGCGCTGCTCCGCTCCTCCTTATAACCTCAACGGCATCCACTCAAACAAAAGGCTGACGAAGCATGCTGATTGCCTGATCGCTCCCAACTGCACACAATCAGTCACTGGAGTCCAATAGGGGATTATCACGCTTCCGCATTCCGGTTTCCGGAAGTTGAAACATTTGGCACTTCCTCTTCCGGGCCATGTTAACATCAGCCGTTCCTGCTCTGTTATACTGTTTAAATCGGATAAACTCCAAACATATTTAAGTTTTCATTCTAGACTGAAGTGATACTGGATCAAAAGCTGGATCAAAGCGATCGATTTGCCGCGGTGAAGGGCCGAACTTTATAATAAAACACACGTTTGTTTGTCCCCGGTGGGGCGCAACACCGGCACTTCACAGCATGCTAGCATTAGCCAGCTAACGTTTACTGACGTGCTTAACATTGTGCGTCTTAAAACACACAAACATCTGAAAATCGGGTCTGTACCTCCCCGTTTCCAGTGGAACAACTGGGGACTGCCAAGAAAGGAGACGCTTTCAGATGCTTGTGTGTTTTCAGCCGCACAAAGTTAGGCACGTCATCAAGCTGGCTAATGCTAACCTGCTAACAATAGTCCGCCAGCTACTAATCTGTTAAACTTTGTAAATCGGATAAACGCCAATGCCAAGTTTTCATTCCAGACTGAAGTGATGCTAAGGAAGAAGTGGATTAAAACGACCGATTCGCCGCGGTGAAGGACCGAACTTTATGATAAAACGACACACGTTTGTTTGTGGCCGGCAGACTGCGCAGTCGTGTTAGCAGGTTAGCATTAGCCAGCTCGATAACGTGCCTAACTTTGTGTGGCTGAAAACACACAAGCATCTGAAAGCGTCTCCTTTCTTGGCAGTCCCCAGTTGTTCCACTGGAAACGGGGAGGTACAGACCCGATTTTCAGATGTTTGTGTGTTTTAAGATCCACAATGTTAAGCACGTCAGTAAACGTTAGCTGGCTAATGCTAGCATGCTGTGAAGTGCCGGTGTTGCGCCCCACCGGGGACAAACAAACGTGTGTTTTATTATAAAGTTCGGCCCTTCACCGCAGCAAATCGATCGCTTTGATCCAGCTTTTGATCCAGTATCACTTCAGTCTAGAATGAAAACTTCAATATGTTTGGAGTTTATCCGATTTAAACAGTATAACAGAGCAGGAACGGCTGTCGTTAACATGGCCCGGAAGAGGAAGTGTCAAAAGCCGGCAACTTCCGGTAAGCGTGATAATCCCCTATTCTCAGGCAGGTAAACTCAGCTCAGTCAGTGCCATGCCCCCTCCTGTAAAAAAAGGTCCTTGCGGGGCTCACACATACAATATATAAAAAACAAACGTATGCATTTGCAAAGTCTAGATGCCAATGTTCTATTAATCTCCCCCACACGACACATGTCATTCAGCTCTGCAAAGGCGTGGTAACGAACCATTCATTTGCTTCAGGTGTGTTGGAGAAGGGATGCAACCAAAATGTGCAGGATAGTAGCTCTCGGACTGGACTTGGGCACCCCTGCTGTACTATCTTTATCTTTTGATACTAATAATGTTACTGGTTCTACTGCTTTGTATGGTACTTGTTTTCTTTATTTTTTTTAAAAAGGCTGGAACTGATTGCTGTCCAGGGGTCTGTTGCACGAAGCAGGTTTAATGAAAACCCTGAGTTGTTTAACCCTGAAATTGGGGAAACTCTGAGTTTTCCGTAACACAAAGGTAGGTAACTCAACCCAGGGAAAGAGGAGTAACCTTAGCCTGTTGCACAAGAGGGGTAACTTAAACCCTCGGTCAGTTACCATGGTAACAGACTCTCTGAAACTAAGGAATAGGATAGGAATAGGAATAGTTCACCCTCAGAATGATTTAACTTTATTTTCCACTTACCCTGATAGTGAGCAAGACTCTGGACCACTTTTTTAATGTGTCAAATGCAGCCGGAGTTCAGGGCGACTTCTCGTTCCCCCCCAATGGAGTTCGCCAGGGTCCGAGCCAAAAGGTCCATAAAAGTCCACAAAAAATTGTCAGTATTCCTCCATACTGCTTGTCCCATGTAATCCAAGTGCCCTGAGTGGGTAGCGTCCAGAATTTACTTGAAACTACGCCATTTAGTATATTTTTAGAGTCTAAACAAGACTACATCGCATGCCCAGAAAGCATGCCAATGTGCATTCACAAAACTACGGAAGCCACGGCAGACGAGATCGCGCGTTCTCTTTTTCTTTCTTTCTTTCTTTCTTTCTTTCTTTTAGATTAATATCCAACCCCTCCTGTGTTTGTCCCGGTTTGTTTAGAGCTCTTGCGCTCTTACCACAATGTAAACAGTGAATTTCTTCTTCTACGCTTGCATTATCGGCAGAGTAGGCTCTGAACGCCGAGGCTTCCGTAGTTTCGTGACCACACATGTGCGCGCTTCATGGACGTAAACAATACTCCTTTTTAGACTCTAAAAATACACTAAATGCCGTAGTTTCCAGTAAATTCTGGACGCTACCCACTCAGGACACTTGGATTACATGGGACGAGCAGTAGGAGGAATATTGACAATTTTTTGTGGACTTTTATGGACCTTTTGGCTTGGACCCTGGCGAACTCCATTGGAAACGAAGAAGTCGTCCTGATCTCCGTCTGCATTTGACATATTAAAAAAGTGCTCCAGAGTCTTGCTCACCATCAGGGTAAGTGGAAAATAAAGTTAAATCATTCTGAGGGTGAACTATTCCTTTAATGTGGAGAAACCTTGAGTTTCTCACTGTCTCCGCCCACTTTTAGTCACACTCGCCGTTTCATTTCCTCATTCATTCATTCAGTCAGCGGTTAGTTTTGGCTGCTGTCATATCGAATAAAACATGGTAAAATAAAACATGGTAAAATAAATCAGAGTTTGTAGGTTACAGACGTGTTCTTTCGATAAGTGTTTCATATAAGGATTTCATGGAGGAAGATGCTGCATTTCTATGGAGAGTTAAACTTTTGGAGATCGTTATCAGACCACGGATATAAGTTCTCTCATTTCCCGACAGTTGTCATTTCTGGTGTCAC
Source organism: Atherinomorus stipes (assembly GCA_023101725.1). Classification (NCBI taxonomy): domain Eukaryota; kingdom Metazoa; phylum Chordata; class Actinopteri; order Atheriniformes; family Atherinidae; genus Atherinomorus; species Atherinomorus stipes. Next base: position 149,983 of record JALJCO010000375.1, on the reverse strand, counting down.
AGTTTCACATCACAGTCAATTATCTACATACACAAGCTGATCCTCCGTACATTTATAATATCACTGGCCGTATTTGACAGTTGGAGGTCCTGTCTCTCTGTTTCCCAGAGATGATTTGTGCGGATTATTTGACCATTAAGCTGTCTCTATTTCTGGGTAAATAAGCAAGGATAATGTCTATCACGCAGAATGTTGTTGTTCGACCCCAGATGTGACTTTTTTCATGTTGCCATACGCTTTCCCCTCAAAGCAGATAGTTTATTGTTTATTGCCCTGTGTTTTTTCGCAAATAGATTTTTTTTTTCTTTAATTGGAGATGCAGGGCATTTGAGAAATGCGACAGATTAATGCTTCTGACAAAAGCGCTTCTCCCTCGCGGGATCACACCCAAGTTAAATAAATAAAATGGCTGCGATAGAAGTACAAAGATGGATTTGAACACCAGCCTCTCAGATGAAAGGTAGATGTACAAACATTCAACCAAATAGGCATCTACAAAACTAGCTGGAATCATACTGAGAGAATCTGAGACTGTCTCGTTACCACTAAACAGTTCTTTTCTATAACATCGTTGTGATTGTAAAGGACAGTATTTAAACGTAACTGTTCTCCCACGCCGTCATTTTTTTTTCTTAATTGCAGCAGCAGCAGTCCAAACTCGCCACGAGGCTTTAGAAGTTCGTTCCATTCAATGGCGAGCGCAGCCCCGCCTTTGCGTTTACGTTGCCATAGTGACTCGTCGAATCGGTGCTCAATTGATGCTGGTTTTTTATCATGGTAGAGCATGTTTAAAACCCCGGGTTGATCTACCCTGAGTTGATTAAACCAACTCAAATCAGCTGTTCTGGGACTGGAAACTCAGAGTTTTGAATCTCCGAGTAGATCAACTCAGAGTTCAGGGTTACACTCAGAGTTTGTTGAACCTGCTTTGTGCAACAGACCCCTGATCAGTACTTGTTCAATAAAAATGATAATAGGGCCGTCAATAGATTAATCCTGAATAATCACATTACTTTTTTCACTTCTAGAACATATTTAGGATTAAGTGTCTCACCAGGAATTCTGCATTCATCATTAGTCAACTAGACTTCTGAAATGCTGTCCTTACATGTCTCTCTTACAAAGTCCCTCAGACGGCGGCAGTTTAATCCAGAATACTGCTGATCCAGTCCTCACAGGCTGACTTCACAACTGTCTTAATTTGAAGCTGAAATGGGCTTTATGCACAGCTCCAGTACTTCCTGAACTTAAAACTGCACCTTTGTTTCCTGTCTTACATGATTGGATGAACTGATTAATACAGGTGTGTCCGATCGTTTACTGAGGTCAGACACTCCTGGATTAATCAGTTCATCTAATCATGTAAGACAGGAAACAAAGGTGCAGTATTAAGTTCAGGAAGTACTGGAGCTGTGCATAAAGCCTATTCAGGTCTGAATCCTGGACTACTCACAGATTTCTGGCTTGGTTTTAGCCAAGTGGCAACCTCTGGTGCTGCTTAGAAGTTCTTAAAAATTTTAATTCTTTCTTCATTTGCTCGGGGCTAGCTGCAAAACAGAGCAAATCCCCATAGACTCCCATGTAAAAAAAAAAGGCCAGCTTTACAGCAATAAACATGTTTACAGCAGAAATAAACATGTTTACATTCTGGTAGTGATGGCCAAATGAAGCTTCCTGAAGCAATGAGGCTTTCCAGCCAATTGGTTCGGGAAAAGGTTCAGTACTCGGAGCTTCACTCATATTCCTCTCTGCTGACATCAAGTGTCCAAATGGGTCCACAGCAGCCCGAACAACTCTGTACTCAAATCATCTCATTAGTTCCCATGACCAGGAAATAAAAGATTTATCTAATAAATCATCAGCATCCAACACATACTATGTGCATTAATCGTATTTGACATTTAATAGGTATAGTTTGAAAATAAAATGTTGCAAGGTAAGAAAAAAAGGCGCAAGCGGGATTCGAACCACAGATTCTGTGGGATCTGTTTGTTGTGTGATCGTGAGAATTACTTATGTGTTGCGTGCAGTGCTTATGGAACTCCATGTATGAGGTGAAATCTATTCATTGAGGAAGAGGAGCTTCCTCAGTGTTCAGGTTGGTGACTTCTTAGTACAAATAGTCTTCAAATAATCTCCGTTGTGGACAGGTGACGCAGGGGAACAAATCAGTGGGAAAACTGATAATCCTGATTTCTGTGGCCAGTATTGGGCTTTGTATTTTCAGCTTGGATAAACATCTGTCAACATCTGTCTCGCGACTCCTGAATGTTTCTTGTGCGGATGTGAAACACAAACCGACACGTTACGTCATCTGTACAAACCGAAGCCTCATTTTGCATTGGTTTGTTTTTGGACCCAGAGGGATAAATGCTTAAGAATAGAGTGAAAATACTGAAGAACTTGTAGGCTAAAACAAAAAACGCACAAGTCTAATGTATCACATTTTTATTTGTTCCACTGTTTTAGGACTTAGTCGGTTTCTCTTCTTGGAGACAATTTCTCCTGCCTTGGAGAAAATTCTCTCACATGGCACGGATGACGCTGGAGTGCACAGAAATTGCATTGCAAGTTGGTACAAATGTGGGTACACTGTCTTTCTTGTTGCCCAGAAGTGGAGTGGATCCGCTGTCCTGGTAATCAGTGGATCTACCATGTACCTCAACGGTGGCGTCTGCTGTGGCATTTCTAACTTGTTTCTCCACCACATGGCTGTCCAGGAGATCCCACAAACCATCTCCTATAAACCATCTCCTATCTCCTGTTGGGTGTGTCACATTTTCCTCAGTCCCACACAGCTGAACACCTGAAGGATGCCAAGGAACAGTTGATTGCTGAATGGGGCCTCAAGGACAAGATCCACTGTCTCATCACAGACAATGCAGCAAATATGGTGGCTTGTGCTCAGTTACTCAAAGTACGTAATGTACCTTGTTTTACCCATAGTTTGAATTTAGTTGTGAAAAAGGCACTTGATTTGACCCCTGAACTTACAGATATACAAACAAGAGCAAGAAAAGTAGTTTCTTTCTTCAAAAGTAGCACAAGGGCCAAGGAAAAACTCACAGAAGTGCAGGTACAGCTAGAGAAACCTCCACACAAACTTATTCAAGAAGTTGATACCAGATGGAACTCTACTTTCTCCATGTTGCAACGTCTCCATGAGCAGCGAGAGCCAGTAGGAGCAGCGCTAACATCTTTGACAACGGATGTGGTCTCACTCAGCTTTGTGGACTATGAGACAATGGCTGAGTGTGTTGAGGTTCTGGGACCATTAGCAGTTGCCACAACTGAGCTGTCAGGAGAGAAGGTGTCTGCATCTAAAGTTATTCCCATTATTAGAATATACAGCATAAGATAGCAACCAGGTCCACTTCTCTGATACATGCTTGCTCAAAACTACTGAGCCAAAATCTGCTGCAACTTCTAGCAGTAAAGTGCAGTGTGGAAAACATCCGGGTCCTGGCAATGGCAGCTGTCCTGGACCCACGATTCAAAACATTGTTTTTGGAAACCAAACCAGTGCTCAAGAGGCAGTCTCAAGAATTACAGCAGAATTTGCTGGAAACATCAGATCAGAGCATGTCACACCCTCTAGATCACAGGTAATAGCTTAGTCTTAATAGTTATTTGTATAAGATCAATCAAAGTATTCGTAATGACATCACTTATTACCTCCTTCTTTTTCACAGCTCACTTCAGTACAGGCACAAGGCACAGACTCTGACAACCTGTGGGAGCTTCTGGACAGCAGAGTTGGTTGGTTGCAATATTCTATGTGGAAAATAAGAATCTACAACACAAATATTTATACTTATGTTAAACCAACCTTTTGTTCCTATTTCCTGCAGGTGCAACTCAGAGAGTTCAGAGTGAAACAGCCAACGCAACAGTGGAGGTTCAGCATTACTTTGCTGAGCCCTACCTCTCCAGAGGAGAAGACCCTCTAAGTTACTGGAAAGCAAGGGCAACAGTGTATCCCAATCTTTATAAACTTGCCAAGAGATATTTGCATATGCCAGCTACTTCTGTGCCATGTGAGAGGGTCTTCTCCAAAGCTGGAGAGGTAGTAACAAAGAAGAGGAACCAATTGAAGCCGACGATTGCTGAAATGATCCTGTTCTTAAAGGGACACTGTGTAATCGGGAGCAGCTCCCTCGTACTTTTCATGCTGCATTCGCGTGAAACCGGGCAGACCGACGACATCCGCTGCATGTAAAGTTATCACCGGCCCCTATGTGAAGATGTGGTCCGTCAGTTACAGTGACATCAGTCCACATCTGATTTGTTGTCATGGCGATGTATTGTTTTCCCTGACCCATGTTTTACCGTTTTTCGCTCGGCTTCATTGATTAAAATGACATCTGGTTTGTTACAAACGGCCGTCTGCCCAACTGCACGTGAACCCAGCGTCAGTGAGACGCTAGTTTCTCCCCTCTGCAGCGTGGTGACTTTTCAAAGGCATTACCTCGAACTGAGCTGAAAACTCCGGTGTGTCCGGTGAGTTTCTGTGTTTTCCTACCGTCACGCTTCTCCCGAACGCAAAAACATGGCGAACGACATGGCAGCCTCCCCCAGCCGCCCCGATCGATGTGTAAATGAAGAACGGACGGCAAATTTAGAACAGAGGAGCACTCAGTTTGGTGATGGGAGGAGACTGATTAATGAAAAAAACACTTTTGACAAATAATCAGTGTGGAATAAAACACAGGAGAACTTACACAATATCCCTTTAAATAAAAATGCGTGACTCCCACAAGAATCTCAAAAGTATTTTTTTTAAAGGATTGTTGGGGGGGGTGGGGAGTGGGGGGGTTCTTTATATAAATTTATCATGACAATATTTTCTATGATGTCTTCATCAAATCTTACAAAAACAACACCATCTGTTGTATGAAATATTTTCAGCTGGGGCAATCAAGCTATGACACAGCTATGAAAATCTTTAATAAGGATGCACAGCCAGATTTGTGAATGAACATAAAACATGTTACAAATAACTGTTACTGTTTCATGACACATTGCCCCTCATCAATCTGTGCAGCAGCTATGTTACAGGTTGACCAGCAGATGTCACTATATTGTGTTGTGTTGAATGCTTCATAACACAGAACCATTTGAAGACAATTGCTTCATATTGATTCAGTGGTTTGGAAAGCTTCAATTTCTCCATCACTACTTAGAGAGCGTTGGATTACTCAACCCTCACAGCTGCCACATTGTCACCCACACTCGTCCTGTCCAGAGATCTCCTGGGTCAGCTCTGCTGTCTGCTCTCCTCCTCACCAGTGCAGAGCTCCTTTTGAAGGTGGTGAACTGCTGCCTCCTTCAATCAGCTGATTGAATAATTGAAGCCACCTGCAGGCATGGTGTAGGCGCAGGTATTTTCACAAAGACTTAACAGAGTCCCCCTGTCCATAGTCTGAACTACCCCCCCCCCCCCCCCCCCCCCCCACACACACACACACACACATCATGCATAAAACAAATTTAAACACAAGCAACTTCACATTTAAAAAAAAAAAAACACATCCAACTTGACACCTGTGCCAGGAAAGGTGGAGGACTGTCACTGGTGGAGGAGTTGAGCACCAAGCTAGACTTAATGTGGCTTTTCAGCATGCTTGGGAGTGGTTGGTGGCAGTAGCTGCGTTTACATGGACCCAAATATACCGATTGCTTTCGGTTTAAAAGCTCTTTTGGAATGAAAATGATCCATGTAAACGCCTCTTTCAGAATGAAAAGCGCCGAACCGAATGAATTTTCTTTCGGTTTCAGGGGGGTAGAATATTCCTTTCCCCAAACCGAACGGGGTATTATGTAAACGCTGAATCGGAAAGTTGCGCTCTTACAGCGCATGCTTCGACAAGACATCAACGTGAAACAAGTGACGTTTCCTCACTTTGACAGATGGCAGTGAACGACGTAATTCCCTGGACAGCGAGAAAGTTTGTTTTATCTCAAACTCTGTCTCTACAGCTTTTCCTCTTGGTTGTTTCCAGTAGGAGCTCATGAGGATCAGCTGCTGCTTCATTAACGTCCTGCAGAAACCACAACGACTGTGACCATCAGCTGTTTGTAGACCTCCGTCTTTAATAAATAACGTGATTTACATCATTCTGCGCATGTCAGGCAGGATTATTCTGAATGAATATTGGCCCATGTACACGCCAGATCCGAATGTATTAGTTCCCATGTAAACAGCTGCCCTAAAATCCTCAATCAGAATGATTTCAATCCAAAAGGGAAAAAAGTCTCCATGAAAACGTGGCCAGTGGCTCGGTGCCGAAAGGAGCATCATGATCAGGGTGTGCGGGAGGCCCCTCTGCAGGTGGGTCAGTTGGTGTACCTTTGTGACCACGATGCAAGGGGGCACCATAAAATCCAGGACCTTTGGAGCACAGTTGTATATCGGGTTCTGAGGGCCCCTGCAGGTGGAGGGGAAGTTTATACCATTGCCCCAAGAGATGCTTTGCAAAACACCAGGAATGTGCATAGGGACATGCTGAAGGCTCAGGTTGGGTCAGAAACCGTGGCTGTACCACTTCCATCTCCAACCCTACCACCTTCAGATGGTGATGAACCTCTGGAGGAGGATTTGTGGTTGTTGGTTCCTGGCACTCCTACACCATCTACCTCTGGTAGATGGTAGGAGTGCCACCCTGGATCCGGACTGGATCCGGACTGGATCCAGTCCCGGATCCAGTCCGGGACTGGATCCAGAAGGTCTCCTGAGGTGGTCACGAATAACCAGCCAGTCCCAGAGTCACCTGTAGCTGGACCTACGTCTTCACTGACAGCCCCCCCCAAATGTGGGGAGTCAGTCTTAAGACGTACTACCCGCTCAAGGGCAGGTCATCACTCAAATGTGCATCATCGCCCCCAACTAGTGAGTCGGGCAGGCGCCTCGAGACCCCTGCAGCCAGTGTCTAATGCACAGGTTGCCTTCTTTCAACCTTGGCACTATTATGGAAAGTGCTCTTTAGCCATCGTTGGGGCGCCGATGCAAGATCAGGGGGGTAGAATGTGGTGGGATGGGCTTTCACCTCTCCTCACTCCTTAAGCCTGCCGCACACAAGAGCTTCCTGCTGAGCTAAAAGTCTCTCGAGGCCGGTTGCTCAGCAGATAGCTCATTGTGTGCGCCTGATTTTTGATGAGTTTTCTGCCTCATGAGGCCTTCGAGGTGAAAATCTAACACGTACGTTTGATATTTTTTACCTCGCGAGGCGAAAAACTCTCCGTGTCCGCTCAACTTGAGCTGTCTGCTGAGGGCAGAAGATCTAGCGACCAATCAAAATGCGTCCGCACATCACCTGTTGTTGAATCTCTGCTGAGGAACCGTTTTAAGGCCATCACAGATGGGATCACATCAGCAGCAGATGCAGTGGATTTGCTCGTTGCCCTTGTACGCTCCTCAAATGGCTCCAGGATTTTCAGGATGTTTTCTATCAGACCCCACTGGTTGGAATTGAGGGTGGCAGGAACGTCATGCTCAGCTCCAAAAGCTGCAAGAGCCTGCTTTTGCTGCAGTAAACTTTGGAGCATGTAATAGCTGCTGTTCCAACGGGTGAGAACGTCTTGTTGGAATTTTCTAACATCTTGGCCCAGCTGCAGCTGCATGTCGTGAAACGCACAGTATGCTTGAGGGGAGCGTCTGAAGTACCAGATGATGCGTCGCCCTGTAGCAAGGATGTCAGACACCATGCGCTGTACCAGCAGCTCGTCATGGACCGCCAGCTGAAGCGTGTGCGCCATGCATGGTAAGGTCGGCAGTCCTCCTTCTCGCATGGCTTTTGCCATGTTTGCGGCATTGTCTCGCAGTACCACATGAACACTTTCTCTCGGAATCTGCCACACCTGGAGCATGTTGTTGTATTTCGTCACCAGCGCTGCAGCAGTGTGTGAACCGCGGAATTCCCGGGTGTGTAGAACTGCTGTGCGGAGTTTGAATTGTGGGTTAATCCACTGAGCGGTTAAACTAAGCAGTGACGTGGGGCTCACATCTGATATATCTCATATCTGTGGTCAAACTAATCGAGTGACTGTGTTCCCTCAGAAGGCCCTCGACGTGAGAATAAACAACCCGGTGCAGCTCGTTTAGTCCGGTATTGCCACAGTAAGAGTGTCCTGGGAGGACATAGCGTGGATCGAAGTATGCCAACAAACGCTGGAATGCGGGGTTCTCAACTATATTAAATGGTAGATCAGCCAGCACAATAAACTCCATCACCTTTCTTGTACCTCCCTTTGCTTTCCTCACTTTCATGGCTGGACACGGTCCAAAGTAGTTTGCTGTAGCCTCTTGGGTGTTTGTTTTTCCTTTTCTGCGCTCCGCTGTTTAAAATCAGCATGCTCCTCCTTGTGTTCTTTCTCCAAGTGCCGAATTAAATTAGTTGTGTTAAAAGCCTTAGCAAAATTTCCTTCACGACGTATTAAGGCTTTGCAAAGGCTGCAAACAGCTTGAGTTGTATCACTTTGGCTCACGGTGAAGAAATTCCATACCGCCGACATGTTTGCTTACTTGTTTGCAGCAACCACCGTCGCTGTGCTTTACGTGTGCCGTATTCTGGATTGTAAAAACTTTATTGTCCATTACATAGAAACAGAGCTCAAGACAAAAACGCCAAAAAGACATACATGCATATTCTGCTTTGTTTGTTTTGAAGTTTAATCAGTGTGAATGACGTCATTGATCAGATCGGTGAATGAAGAGTTAAAGGCCGATCAGACAATATGAAAAAAATGTGAAATATCAGCCCATCTGATCTAGCCGATCCGATCGGTGGAAAGCCTAGAGAACAAAGATCCCAAATTGGCTGTTTTGCAGCAACGGGCGTTTATTTCAAACATCTGTCTGTGAGGTTGAGCAAATCCACAACTAATATGCTTATGTAACTCTCTCTCTGTGATTTATTAAGACCACTTAAGACAAAACACTGCTTTCAAATTCGACTCAAGGAGCGAGGGAAAATTAGTGTGCAAAATGAACGAAGTTGTTTATTCCCACAACAACTAAAAGTGGAAATATCCAAAATGGAATGAAATAAAAATAAATTGTCCCCTGGCAGATCCAGCACTTTGCATATAGCAAAAAAAACAAACAAACAATTGCATAGCAGAGCATAAAGTTAACTAGCAGTCATGAATTTCTGTACAGAATCGTATCTTTCTCTTTTACTCAAAGGTAACTTATAATACTGCTCACAATTAAATAAACGAACCATGAGATATTAAAACCTCAAGCTGCCATCAATGTGTCTTTTAAACAGTACTTCATAAATCATGTTACACATATGAATTTCCTTTTTTTTTTTCAAATTATGTTTCTCTTTTACTTTCACAAAATATATCTTCCATCATCTAAAAAATAAATGAAATTAAACAACCCATTTGTATTAGAAAAAAATATCAGGGAAAATCTGTGTGCATTCATCATGCTGCTTTACACAAGCTGCTCCCTTTTTTTTTCAAATTCACTAACATTGAACATGGTGTCTGGAATGACGCAGTGAAAAAATTAACGTTCATGTAAAATAAAAGCACTTTTCCATCTAAAACTCAACATAATACTCATTACAGCATCCTCAAAATATTTACATTCAACTCCGATTGGTTTTCATAGCATAAGAAGCATTCAACATTCTGTATTCATTAACAAACTGAGAATTCACGTCTCCATTAGCCGTTGAAAAAAACAAAACAAGCGCCTGTTCCGGCAACAGCTGTGCAGGCACTCCCTCAGAAAAACTCAAAACACATACAGACTCGTATCTGAGAAAATAAAAATCAAACTCTTCCTTAATGGTCAAAATCTTGCTTGGCATTATCTCGTGGCAGCATCGGTATCTGAGCCTCTAGCTCATCTTCCTACCAGCATGCAATGCACGCATGCTGGTAGGACTTCCTTCACTTAACATGCATGAAGCGCCCTATGGGCCACACTAAGCAACTACAACAATTCTTTCTTCATGAATTCACACAAAATAAGAACTGTTTAACATTAAGTCCACAGAAATACTTTTAATAAACCCATCTGTAATTTTATAGGGGTTACACTTATCTTTTTGTTTATGAGGTTTATGATCGTTTACACGCCCCCCCCCCCCCCCCCCCCCGCGGGGGAGCCCACGACCACGCGGGGGGGACTCCTCCCCCCCCCGCCCCGGGGCGCTCTCTCCCCCCCCCCAAAAGCCGCGGCCGTGGGCTGGGGGGGGGGGAGGCTGGGCCCCCCCCCTTAGGCAGCCCCCCCCGCGACCCGATCTCGGATAAGCGGAAGAAGACGGTACGGTACGGTATGATCGTTTACACGCATTAACTTTGTTTTAACAGTCACATACTTATGCTGACAATGATGACAAATGCGCCTACATCTTAAGCCACAGTGGTTTCAGTTCTGCGCGTTCCCATGATGTGTGGGACGTTCTCTGCATAATGCACTGCAAGAAAGGATGCGAGTGTTTCCATCTCAGCCTTGTTGGTAGAGCTTTAGAACCAAGCGGCAACCTCCGGTGGCCAACTATGACGCCACCCGGAAAAGGCCATTTTTTTGTACTTCTCCCTTCATCCGCTAGGGGCTGGCTGCAGGACTGAGCAAATCCCCATAGACTCCCATGTTAAAAACGCCAACTTAACAGCAGAAATAAACATGTTTACAGCCTGGTTCAAAAAATCATTTTAGGTTTAATAGCCCCTCCTTGGACTGCCACCTTATCGTGGTGGAGGGGTTTGCGTGTTCTGAGGATCCTAGGGGCTATGTTTTCTGGGGCTAAATTATGCCCCTCGCAGGGTCACCCATGGCAAACAGGTTACTATGGGAGGGACCAGACAAAGCGCAACCCAAACACCCCTCATGGAGACAGACAGCAATGGAGCCACGTGTCCCTCGCCCAGACCCGGGTCACCGGGGCCCCGCTCTGGAGCCAGGCCCGGAGAGGCGAGCGCCTGGTGGCCGGGCTTTTGCTCATGGGGCCCGGTCGGGCTCAGCCCGAAAGGCCGACATGGGCCCCCCTTCTTGTGGACTCACCACCCACGAGAGGGGCCATAGGGTCAGGTGCAGTGTGAGTTGGGCGACGGCCGAGGGCGGGGCAGACCCTGACGGTCCGACCCCCGGCTGGAGAAGCTAGCTCTAGGGACGTGGAACATCACCTCTCTGGTTGGAAAGGAGCCTGAGCTGGTGCGGGAGGTTGAGCGGTTCCAACTAGATATAGTTGGACTCACCTCTAAGCACAGCTCGGGCTCTGGGAACACCATCCTCGAGAGCGGCTGGACCTTGTTACACTCTGGAGTTGCTCCCAGTGAGAGGCGCCGAGCGGGTGTGGGCATACTCATTGCCCCCTGGCTCGGCGCCTGTACGTTGGGGTTCACCCCGGTGGACGAGAGGGTGGCTTCCCTCCGCCTCCACGTGGGGGGACGGGTCCTGACTGTTGTTTGTGCCTATGCACCGAACAGCAGTTCAGAGTACCCACCCTATCTGGAGTCCTTGGACGGCGTGTTGGAAAGCGCGCCTTCCGAGGACTCCATCGTTCTGCTGGGGGACTTCAACGCTCACGTGGGCAACGACAGTGAGACCTGGAGGGGCGTGATCTGGAGGAACGCCCCCCCCCCGATCTGAACCCGAGTGGTGTTTTGTTGTTGGACTTCTGTGCTCGTCATGGATAATCCATAATGAACATCATGTTCAGGCATAACGGTATGTTCAGATCAAAATCAAAATCGCGCCTGACGCCCAAAGCTGGACGCTTGGTTGCTAAAAAGTCAGACGCTTGATTTCCAGCATCTTGACGCCCTGACGTGCGGCGAGAGATGTTCATCCAAGCCGCACTTGCCGCGCCTCGTGAGGAGCCTCTCCTTTTTCTTTTTCCTGTCACTGGTCTGTCTGCACCATGGCAGGTGCAGGAGAGAGAGCGGCTCGGCTTAATGTGATAAATAAAGCAGGGAACGTCGTTGGCGGACATCTCTGCTCTGTGTCTGGTTCACCAGATGATTCCAGCTGTTCTGACTGTGATGAGTTTCATCAGTTACATGAGTTTCATTACTCCAGGAGCTGCTGGCGATGGGTGCTTTCAGCCGTCTGATCCGGCCCAGTTTAACAACCCGCTGTCCCGATGCGGGGCAGCATTCTCAGCCCAGTACATCCCATCAGGACAGCAGGTCATCAAACAGTTTATCCTCCTCTGTCTGCAGAGAGAGAGGAGATTCCCCTGGTTCTTCTGGATCTTTCCTCCCCTGTCAGAAACGGCGTGTCTGTGTCATGACTCGCTCTAATTGGTCGGCGCCCTCCCTCAAGACGCCAAAAATCAGATTTTCCAACTCCGGCGTCTGACGCCCTTGTCGACGCTCAAACGCTCAAAATCTCAATCTCAGTTTGGGGACTCGGGGGTGGACTCTTCTGTCACTGGGGCTGAGGTCCCCAAGGTAGTCAAAAAGCTCCTCGGTGGCCGGGCCCCTGGGGTGGATGAGATCCGCCCGGAGTTTCTTAAGGCTCTGGATGCTGTGGGGCTGTCTTGGCTGACGCGCCTCTGCAGCATCGCGTGGACATCAGGGGCAGTACCTCTGGACTGGCAGACTGGGGTGGTGGTCCCCCTTTTCAAAAAGGGGGATCGGAGGGTGTGTTCCAACTTCAGGGGGATCACACTTCTCAGCCTCCCTGGTAAAGTCTATTCAGGGGTCCTGGAGAGGAGGGTCCGTCAGATAGTCGAACCTCGGATTGAGGAGGAGCAGTGTGGTTTTCGTCCTGGTTGTGGAACAGTGGACCAGCTCTACACCCTCTTCGGGATCCTGGAGGGGGCGTGGGAGTTCGCCCAACCAGTCTACATGTGCTTCGTGGACTTGGAGAAGGCGTTCGATCGTGTCCCCCAGGGATTCCTGTGGGGGGTGCTCCGGGGGTACGGGGTGCCGGACCCCCTTGTTCGAGCTGTTCGGTCCCTGTACGACCCGTGCCAGAGTTTGGTTCGCATTTCCGGCTGTAGGTTGAATCCATTCCCGGTAAGAGTTGGACTCCGCCAAGGCTGCCCTTTGTCGCCGATCCTGTTCATAACCTTTATGGACAGGATTTCTAGGCGCAGCCGAGGTGTTGAGGGGATCCGGTTTGGTGGCCTCAGGATCGGGTCTCTGCTGTTTGCAGATGACGTGGTTCTGTTGGCGTCATCGGGCCGTGATCTCCGGCTCTCGCTGGGGCGATTTGCAGCCGAGTGTGAAGTGGCCGGGATGAGAATCAGCACTTCCAAATCCGAGACCATGGTCCTCGCCCAGAAAAGGGTGGAGTGTCCTCTCCGGGTCGGGAGTGAGGTCCTGCCCCAGGTGGAGGAGTTCAAGTATCTCGGGGTCTTGTTCACGAGTGACGGAAAAATGGAGCGGGAGATGGACAGTGCCGGTGCGGCATCTGCAGTGATGCGGACTCTGCATCGGTCCGTCGTGGTGAAGAAGGAGCTGAGCCAGAAGGTGAAGCTCTCGATTTACCAGTCCATCTACGTTCCTACCCTCACCTATGGCCATGAGCTGTGGGTCATGTCCAAAAGAACGAGATCGCAGGTACAAGCGGCTGAAATGAGTTTCCTCTGTAGGGTAGCCTGGCTCTCCCTTAGAGAGAGGGTGAGGAGCTTGGTCATCTGGGAGGGGCTCAAAGTAGAGCTGCTGCTCCTCCATATAGAGAGGAGCCAGATCAGGGCGTAACTTTGGGTCCATCATTGGGGGGGTCGAATTCTTTGCCTGTTTATTTAGTAATTTAATTATTTGCATTTGTAAAACAAGTCAGGGTAATTTGGTGTCTATATAAGAGATACATTATATTGTGATACTTTTCCTTTTTCCTTTTGGATAAATAGTAAACTTAGTTATTTACTTTTCACCGCTATAATCAGCCCCATTACAGGACAGTGAACAGAGATATACACTGCCCGGCCAAAAAAAAAAGTCGCCGACAAAAAAAAAGGTCAAACATTTAACATTTGGTTGGACGGCCCTTAGCTTTGATTGCGGCAGCATTCGCTGTGTTTCCAGAAGCTTCTGCAATGTCACCAGATTTATTTGCATCCTGTTGCATCAATTTTTCACCAAGATCTTGATGATGATTGTAGAGTCTGACCACAGCACATCCCAAAGATTCTCAATGGGGTTCAGGTCTGGACTCTGTGGTGGCCAATCCATGTGTGAAAATGATATCTGATGATCCCTGAACCATCTTTCACAATCTGAGCCCGATAAATTCTGGCACGGTCATCTTGGAATATGGCCGTGCCATCAGGAAAGAAACATCCATTGATGGAATAACCTGCTCATTCAGTATATTCAGGTATCAGCTGACCTCATTATCTGAGCTCATACTGTTGCTGAACCTGGACCTGAGCAACTGCAGCAACCCCAGATCATCACACTGCCCCCACAGGCTCATACAGTAGCACTAGGCATGATGCTGCATCACTTCATCTGCCTTTCCAGCCACATTTCTTCCTGGAAGACGATGGTCCACTATCCTTCCAGTTTTTCATAATGCGTTGGACTGTTCTGAACCCAGTTTTAGTAGTTTCTGCATCTCCTTAGATGTTTTCACCTCTTGATGCCAATGATTTGACCCTTCTCAGACAGACTAACATCTTTTCCAAGACCACGGATGTGTCTTTCAACATGGTTATTTAGGAAATGAGAAGCAAGTCATTGCACCAGTTGGGGTTAGATAACTTGTTGCCAGCTGAAAGATAATCGCCCATGCAGTAATTATCCAATAGGAGCCTCGTACCTGTTTGCTTAGTTAAATCCAGGTGGCGACTTTTTTTTTTTTGGCCAGGCAGTGTATTATACATATTGCTGGCCTATGTAGTTTCTTACTTTTATGCAATTAAAACTTGAATTGTAAAATCTGTGAAACTTTCCTATGAAGTCAAACACATCAAAGACATCCATGCAGAAGAGCATTAAACAGCTTCTAGAACAAATACGTTACTGTGAGTTTAGCATTACTTATCTTTTAACATTTATTAAATATATAAATATGATACAAGGTTCCATGATTAGTTCTCACTGAGACCCAAATTATGTTCATGTTGTGAAGTCAAAATAATAAAAAAAAAAAGTAATGATAATAATCCATTGAGCTGCCCTTTACATCATGGGATCTTAAAGGGCTAAATTTTCAAGTGCCAACATGTCTTTTGGGGGTGTGAGAATGACGGCCAGTGACCCCCTTTGTGCTGAAATAGAGATGTGGTAACGTGGCATCAAATGTACTGTAGCTACAAGTAGCCTATAATAATCTAATATTCATTAATGCATTTCATTTCAAAACAAGCTCAGAATGCATGAACAACCTTAAAGTGCAGAGTGTTCATGCACCTGTAACAGGTAATCTCCCCATTACTGACACATGATATACAGTAATAACTAATTGATTATTATAATTAATAAACTAAATAATCATATGACAACTAAACGCTGTGAAGTCACGTCGCATTTCTTAAGTTCATACAGAAGTAAATCACGCGCATCACAGATAGTGAGGACTGGTGCTGGATGAAAGTGAAATATAAGAAGAACGCCCGAAACGTCACAGCATTAAAAAAAACAAACAAACAACAACTTTGGGAGCTTTTTGCTCTGCATTTCTAAACTTCATCATGGATCATGTACTGATCCAGTTTACATCCATGAGCACGCGACCAGGAGAGGAAGGCGATCAAAACGGTGAAACTTGCAACTTCGATGTTGTGCTGCGTTCGGAGACAGCTGGGAAATAACAGTCTTACCATCAGCCTAACAGGGATAACTACCATGTGGGCTTTGTTAGAAAGTCAATAATGAAATCAATATTCCAAATAAACTTTGGGGAGCTTCAGTTCTTCTAAAATACACCTGACCACATCCTGGTCTCTGGTAGAGAGTAGCCTAACACTTGTGTGTGTCTGCTTTTAAGTGGTTACTGTGTTTTCCGACGTGCGCTCTGTCCGCGTGCTGATGGAGTGCACAGATGAAGACGCACATGTGCGTGTATTTACCTCTCTTTGGCCAATCAGTTCTTTTTGTCGATCATCAATGAATCATGTCGTCTCTCCACCTTTTTCTTCTTTACATTACTGTTGGTCTTCTGTTTCCCTCCATCCATCAAACACAGCAATAAGATAGAAAGCGGCTGGTATGGGTAATACCAAATACACGGCGGGGGAAGAGGGAGGGGGATGCGTTACCATACCAGATGATTAAAGGTGCTGTTGTTTTGCTAGAAAATATTGTAGCTAATAAAAAGAATTAACAATATGTTCATAAAAGATCAGTAATGTTAAAATTAAATCCGAGTTGTGTTATTTTTTAGGGGGGTTATATCACCTGGCTCTGATTATTAGGGGCAGTACCGGTTCACCCAATACGTACACTACGCACGTTGCGTAGGGCCCCGCAAACTCATAAAGGCCCCGTGAAGGGATTAAAAAAAAAAAAAAAAAAAAAAGTAAAAGAAAAAACCCTGACGACGTCACCACCCGTCGCGCATTTCCAGCACATCAGGCTGGAGAGGAGAAGTGAGAGATGAAGCAGAGTTAAAGGATACGAGGAAATGAGAAGGAAAGAACATGAGGATGAACCGCAGGAACAGCAGTCAGGGAACTGTCTGCTGTCGGTGGGAGAATGGGAAGGACTTGTACAAGTTTGCCCTAAATTACCGGGGGGGGGGGGTGCGCTCCGGTTTGCTGGCTGCTATCAGTTTAGTTTCGGTTTTGAAGTTACAACTACTTACAAAACAATAAAAAGTAAATGGATAAATATTAACTAAGATTTAATTTTGTTTGCTTGGATAACCAACAGGCAAATGTCCAGTCGTCCTCAAAATTATTCAGACTCTTAAATTAAATGAAAGGCTATATTCACAATAGTAATTCAAATAACAACAAACTAAAGAAACTAATAATGAATCTTTGAAAAATAGTAAAATTATAATTAAGTGAAGGAAAATATTGATTTTGAATTATGGTTGAAAATATAATTTAAAACAAACAAACAAACAAAACTATCCCAGACACATCAGAGCACTTTTCCCATGAACAGTGGAGCAAAATACCTGTCAGCAAGTGTAGAAGTCTTTTTGAACATTAGAGGAAAACATCTGATTACAGTGATTGTCTCAAAGTGTTGCTCAACAACATTTTAGCTTCAGAGCCTCATTGTGCTTGTTTACTTGTTTTATTTCTTGTGTGTGTGTTTTTTTTTTTTTAGATTTCTGTCAAGCCACAATTAAAAATCAACAATTTTCATAGAATTTTTATTTATTATTACTTTTGTCGATTTCAACTTATTTCAGTGACAGCTGATTTTTTCTTTAACTGGAGGTTCTGAATATTTTGAGGACAACTGTAGATGCAGATATTTTATAAGAATATAAGAATTAAAATTCACAAAATACTCAGACAATGGTGCTAAATTAATCATTTGTATGATAAATGAGAATATAAATAATTGCCTACATTTGAAGTATATGAAAGTAAAACAAGGACAGCCAATTTGATGGAGATGAATTAACATTAGCCATATCCATATAACAGGTGCTGTGTTTAAGTTTTCTCCTACAAGCAGCAGCACAGACAAAACAGGTTCATCTAGGACAGGAACAGAGGAACCAGCTTAATCACCCAGTGCAGGCACATCCACAGATGTGCAACATATATACATTATGTTTAAAGCACTGGGTGTCATGTGCAACTATTGAAAGTTTTTGCTGTTCCATTAGGAGGGCCCCTTACCAGAATTTTGCCTAGGGCCCCTTGGAGGTCTGAACCGGCTCTGATTGGGGGGGTCAAAACCCCCCTATCCCCCGTGGAAATTACGCCATAGAGCCAGATGAGGTGGCTCGGGCATGTGGTCAGGATGCCTCCTGGACGCCTCCCTGGTGAGGTGTTCCAGGCACGTTCCACCGGGACCAGACCCCGGGGGAGACCCAGGACACGCTGGAGGGACTACGTCTCCCGGCTGGCCTGGGAACGCCTCGGGATCCCCCCGGATGAGCTGGAGGCTGTGGCCGGGGTGAAGTGAAAGTTAACAGAGGTAATGATAGAAAGTGAAACAGAGAGAAAGGAGTGAGGAAGAGGAAGAGAGAGAGGAGAGAAAACCAACATTTTTTGTTATTTTAGATTTATAATTTGTCATAACCTAGCTGACTCCTCATACCATCATACCAGCCATGAAATTTGGGGTTTGGCTGGAGTTGGTGTGTGTCAGTACTGGTGAGCATATCTTTCATTTGTGATGAGGTTCCAGAAATCCTCATCGGAAAACAGAGACAGAAAATCACATGCACGTGCATCTGTAAGATCCTCGTGTCCGCGATATCCCACACAGGCTCGTCAGTGTCTTGTATCCATTCATCAATAACTTCCTCAACTTTTAAACATTCCCAGTCATCATCAATATCTCCCCTATTCTGATTATCCCCTCTTCTGCCCACACATCCCTCTTTCTTTCTCCCATCACCGCGGCAGAGAAAACTTTCACCGTCATCAGTGTGCTTCTGACAGTTTGTGCGGTGCGAGTGCGGCAGCGCGCGCTGCGACGTCAGTCATTCGTCTCTGGCGAGGGCTGATCGTCCCCTTCTAATCCTGATCAGCAAAGATCAGTGCAGCACCTCGTCTGCACTGTAAAGACCTCTGGGAGTTGAGTTTTTTTATTCTAAAAGTCGCGATCTGTCTCTCACTCTATCCAACACGCTGCTGCTTTCGCATTTTCTCTCTCTTTCTTCCGCGCTCCCGCAGCTTCGCGCCGAGACAGCGGGTGTCGGGTTTCAAATCTTTATTTCTCAGATTTTTTTCATATAAACACACTCAAAAATGGCGTCAGAACTAAAGCTGTATGTCTTGGCGATGTAGTAAAACCAAGCAGTAACAGTTGAAGGCTGTAGATTTAAAGATAAGGTCTGTTATATTCAGTAATGTCGCCTGTCGCAATATTGCGACTTTGGTGCCTAGAGGGTTAAGGGCGTGTCCTTATGATTGACATACGGCAGACCGGAAGCCCGGCCTGCCGACTGGAGGCTCCTAGTTAGCTCCTTCTTTGCTCTCAGTAAGGTCTCAGTTTGTAGCAGAGTCGCACAACAGCGGTTTTTAGTCAGCGAATTGCAAGTCTACTGTGCGTTCAGACCAAGAGCGACTAAAGCTGTAAAATAGCTTTTGTCGCTCATAAAAAATAGCTGCTACAAAAAATCTGTTCGCTTTTGTCGCTTATGACATCGCATTCAATTTTGCATATCCTTTTAAAAGGACCGTATGCTTTTTACCATTAGCAGAGCTTTTGTGTTTTTCTTTTTTCTTCCTCTTCTTTTAAAAGTTGTAGCCTGTGATTAACAGAAATCCGTCTCCTACTGAAAAACAACGGTCTGGACATAACTGATTAAATTACACCCCAAATCAAAATAATGTTATAGCTTAGCCATCTCTTCACTGATCTTCATCTGCAGATCTTCACTCATTCATCTCTCACTCTCAAACTAAATGTCAAGACGAGGGACAAAAGGGAAATACATATTTTTATCCCTGTCAGTTATTATTATTATAACATAGTACTTTCCATATTTATCAATGATACCGTCCCATTCACATAGCATGCTAGGCGCTCGATTAGCAGGCAAGTTTCGCATTTGGGACTCAGACACTAAGAAACCTGCAAAAAGTTGGGCCTCTGTTGCTTATTGCAACACTAGGAGGGGTGGGACTTGCAACACTCAGGCCGATTATTTTTTTATTTTATTTTTTATGAGCACCCTTAAAGCGGACACGTTTCTGCGCGAGAGCCGGTGAAAAAGCAGAGCTCATAACTTTATTTCTGAACATCCGATCGTGAAAATTCCAAGTGTAGTGGGTAGCTAGTGTCAAAAATAAGAAGAGCAAAAAGGTTGGAGGCACCTCTGGGTCGTTCCTGGGAAGCAGGAGCAAAAATTCCCCAAACGCAATAACTTGGCGAGAAACGCTTAACCGGGCATTTTCAACACATGAGTGTTTGTGCCTTGAATGAGCATGAATTCATGTTTAGGGCTCAGACACTATACCAAAGCTACAAAAAGTTGGGCTTCTGTTGCTTATTGCAGCCGTAGGAGACGCGGTGCGACTTGCAACACTCAGGCCAAACATTCCGATTGGTTGTCAGCGTTTTACAGCTGAAACGTGTCATAGCCAATTTACATAAAGTTAAACTATTTTTAACTTTGTTTAGTCGCTCTAATCGCTCAACTTTTGTAGCTCGTCGCTTCTGTCGCTTTATTTGCTCTTGTTGCTCCTGTCCATTGAAAGTGAATGACTTCCGGCAATTTTACAGCGACTGTTTTCAACTGTGTAGAAAACTGTAGCGTTTGCCTCGTAAGTTCTCAGTCATCTCTACCTTTCTGCTCTTCCTTTGTTGATTTCCAGCAACATGTGGTGAGTCTTGTTCTAGGTTTGGAGTGTTACTTAATCATCACAAACAACACCCACAGCCTTGTATGATGTGCTACAGCGGTTTCATGGGGATTGTGAAACCTTTCCCCAGATTTCTGGAATCAGTTTCACACCTAAACCGGCTTCAGCTCCGTGTGGACTAGGCCTAAATAAGGTACAAATGACACCAGGTGCAAAGCAAACAAGATCAAAACAAGGTGCACAGCAAACAAAATGTCACACAAGTAGAAAAGATAAATATTTGAGAGGAATAGTTAAAAGGTAATAAATAAAAAAAGGCATGCTTTAAAAGTTAAAAACCTATTTGCTAAAAACAACTATTTACAACCATGTAGTGAAATTTGGCACAGTCTCTTCTAAGGCAGGGTTCAGTAGGTTGGGTTGGCATTTTGGAGCTTTATGCGCCTGTGGCAGGACGAAGGAGGGCCTGGGCAGGATTCCACCCCCAGACTCCCGGGTGACAGTCATGTGTGCTAACCAGTCAGCCAAAGGGAGATCCCCTTGGCCAAATAGCCAGGGAACATCAACACTCGGAGGCATAGTGACAGGACCGTCAATTGCCACATCTATGCCTCCAACTGATCATGCACCCTGGCTACTTGGCCACAGGGGTGACCCTTTGGCTGAGTGGTCAGCATGCATGACTTTCACACAGGAGCCCGGGGTTCAAATCCCACCTGGGCCCTCTGTTGCGTACTTTGCCACACATCCATAGAGCATTGTGTCATGCACTGCATCATTCTCCTCAACCACTTTCCTTAACAAATCACCAATCCTCTTTGTGAAGTGGGTGATGGCATCCTCTGGCTTCTCCAGAAAATTATGTCCCTGTTCACCTTAAAGTCCTCCAATGCTTTTTCAAAGTTGTCCTCTGGCTGCAGCCTCTGCCTTTTCCGTTTTGTGCAGGACAGAGGAGATGGCGCCGTTTGGGAGACTGCAGATGGGGCTGCTGGAGACGGCTTGACTGTATGCGTTCATCGCCATTAAACCTTTTTAGCGTGCAACAATGATAGCATACATCTATAGCTTTTTCGACCGTGCATTCAGAGCAAAGAGTACTCTTTGTTCAGAGTTTGTGTCATACCAAATAACCGGACTGGTCATACTTTTATTCAGAGTTTTGTCTTCCCTGGTTGTAGCCTTCAGCTAGCATGCTAGTTCGTTCACACAAAGGAGACAGTCGGTACCTGAACATCGTAGTTGGACGACATCTCCCAGTGTTTTATATGCGGCGAGAGCCAGGGGCGGTAAATGTACAGCTTCGGGACCTCTTTTTCACCGCCTGGATCCCCACTGCTGCTCGTCATCTTCCTCTTCAGGCGAACAAATTTGTCCCTGAGAGACCTCCATCTTTTCACACACAGGAACGGACAAGTCCACCGCTTTTGCTATTTCAGACCAGGAATTATTAGTCATCTGCGCGTCTTTATATCACTCGCTCTACTGGGAATAAAACATGTTTATGTTCTACTGGCAATAAATTAAAGTTCAATTATATTCGGAAATTGCAGCAGAAAATGGTCACATTTAGTTTTGGTATTAATTCCTTTTATTATTTCATCCTCCTAAACTAAATCAATTTAAAATAAGGCGGCTTCAGAATAGAGTATGGATGAGTAATGTCAACAGAAAAGGCAGAAAAAGACATTTTTCTATGTTTATCTTAACAATGTAAACCTGTACAACACACAAACCAGACTAATACATAATCTGTGCAGGAAACTCAGCATATCCATACATATGCAGTGAGTATAAGTATGATGCCAAAGATGTGACATCGTTCTGTTTTCTGAATCCTATCCTGTGATGCAAATGAAGGACATGCATGTCAAAGTTCAGCTCCAGCTTGTTCGGCCTTCTTTGGTCATCCTCTTTCCAGTTGTTATGTCCTCTAGTTTTTTCTGTTGTTAAGGCTTGGATTTATAAGATGAGTGTCTGACCCAGGATCTTGCGGTTGATTTCAGCCAAGGCCACAGAAAACACAAAAGCCTTCTCATCAGAGAGACCAGCATAAATATCCACCTCCTTCTCTTGTTTCTCTGGGGACACACAAAAACATAATCACATTAAAATCTCTTTGTCAGCAGGGTTTCAGTTTATTTCATTCAGTTCATTTTTCATTCTTTCAGTTATTTAACCCCTAACATTTATAAAATGATTTGGATGAATCACTGCAGACACTTAATCTGATCAAGGTCTTAATTCGCTGATTCACAGCTTTATTCAGCAACTTTAGGCCCAGTTATGCTCAGCACAGACGGGCGGACAGCTGTGTCTCCTGCGTAGGTTAAACATGAAATTTGGTCCGTTTTCGGAGGTCTTGTGAATCCGTAACTTGACATAGACCACAGGGTCAGTGTTGAGCTGTAAAGCCTACATGCGATCAGCGAAAAGAAAACCCAGAGAAGAGCCACCGTAGGGGAAAAATGCAAAAGATGAAGCAGACAGAAAATAATAGAGATGCTTTAACTATTGAAGCAAGGCTGTGTGAGTGTGTCAGGTGTGTTGGCTGGTTGTAAAAAACTTAACAGCAGAGAATTACCACCACCAACCGCAGTCTGGAGCCAACGTTGCATTGAACTCTGAACTCGGCACTGCTGACTAGTGGATGAACTGACTTCATCAGCATGGCAACATAAAAGATGCATGGAAGTATGAAGGCAGCAACATACGACAATGTTTGAAATGGATGCCCCCATTCACGTACGTAAGGGAGCATAGATGGGCGTTTAGACTACTTCCACACCAGGATAGTCGGCTAGACTTTTTAACTGTACAATGGGCTATATGCACAACTTCACTACTTCCTGAACTTAGTAGTGCTCCTCTGTTTCCTGTCTTTCATTATTGGACAAACTGATTAATCCAGGTGTGTCTGGCCAGTTACTGAGGTCAGACACACCAGGACACACCAGTTTGTCCAGTCATGAAAGACAGGAAACAGAGGAGCACTACTAAGTTCAGGAAGTAGTGAAGTTGTGCATATAGCCCATCCAGGATAGTTAACTAGACTCGGTATGATTGGGGGCAGAGCTCAGAGCTGCATTCACTGAAATGCATCGGGCCTTTTAAATACCGTGTTCCACACACCACCAGAGGCGGCGCTGCAGCAACGGCTGCTGAAGGAGAAGACGAGACAACCAGTAAAGAGGAAAACTGGTTCATCTGTTGGTTCATGCAGGACAACGTATGTTTCCATCAGAGTAAAAAATGGAGCTGCATCAGATTCCAGCGTTCTTCGGTTGATCAGTTTTCTATCAGATCTTTTACAGAGTTCTTCTCCATCTGTCTGGAAGACATTTCTGCCATCTAGAGCCACCTATCATCCCACACGTGGATGTTTTGGTTGTGTTTACCCACAACGCCCTTTGTTTTGTAGTCCACGTTCTATATTTGGTCTGCTTGAAGCAGACTGATCTGTGTTTGTGGGCAACTTTCCAAGCAAACATACCAGAATTCTAATGAAAGAGACTGGTGTGAATGAACCCAAGTTAACGAAGGTCCAGGACTGTTGAGGATCCTGTATCAGACCAGAATGGGACACCATTCCTCTCCTAAAGCCAACATCTGCTGACAGGATGTTGTCGTAAGCACAGAAAGCAGAAGCTTTCTATGAGTTTAAAAGAGAAGTGTGAAATACAATCTATAGATATGTTACTAAAGAACTAAAGGAGGGAGTATAATGTCACATGATGACAAAGCAAATGTTTCCGAGTTGAGGCCCAATTTAACCACAGAACTTCTTCTACTTGGCACAAAAATGAGGAACTGATTGTTTGCAGGGCTATTTTTCAGAGTTTTTTCCAGAGTGACCGACAGAACCAGCTGGTTGACCTTCACCAACTCTCGATTGAGAAATGGGATACCATCCCACAGCTAGATTTGACCAGACTGGAAACCAGTATGAGGAGGAACTGTGTATGGATCCTCATCACCTACTGAGATTCTTGATGGTAGAAAATAAAGTATAAAAATGAAAGATATATGCAGTTTTTCTTCCTTCTCCCTCCGTCCAGCCACCAAGGAACCCAGAACCAGAGTGAACACAACCTGGGAATATTTTTTTTTGGGGGGGGGGGGGTCGGGGGGTCTATCCACATGTTTAGCTGCGTTGTTAATTCCACAGAAACACCATCCTGTTGGTGAAAACCACGTGTAATCCAACACAGGACAGTGTTATTTACGGTTCAAAATAATCATCCAAAAACGGATTTCCTTATCTTTTTGAGAAGCGTTTTTATAGAAGACTCCCACTCAGTAAATCATGGAGGCCACTGCTTCTTCATTCAGAGTGAAGTGAGATGATTGTTTTTGTCCACAGACATCATAAACACATCATCACCATCAGGATACCGTCAGGTGATTGGTCCCTGGCCTCTCCAGTCCAAACCTCCATCGTGTGTTGAAAACACGTACCTTTCTCTTCCTCTTGTTTCTTCAGCCCCACTGTTTTGGGTCTGCCCCGCCCCCGCCGGATGGTGTCCGATTGGCTGTTGGTGCGGGGTCTTCTGCGGTTCTCCATGTCGCTGGTTAACGGGGAGTCAATCCTCTCTTTACGAATACGCTCTGTTCTTCTTCGCTTAAAGTTCAACATATCTGAAAGCAAGACAGATGAAATAGATGAGGAGGAGGCTTGGAGGTAGTTCTTGCATCTCTCTCTGACACCTCATGACCCAACAAGACCCTGAAAACATCATCTGCAAATTCTAGAAGATTTCATAAAATACTTGTAGCAGCATCCTGGTTATACAGCTAACGTACAGTCCAGTTCCAAAAATCTCAGGTCACTGTGTAGAATATAACTAAAAGCAGAATCTCATCAACATATTTTATTACCAGTAAAACATAAATTAAACATTTATGAAGTATATATTATATATACAGTCGTGCTCAAAATTATTCATACCCTCCAGTTAAAGAAAAGGATAAATTCACAATATTAATTAGAATAACAGGAAACTAAAGAAACTAATAAATAAAAAAAATACAAAATAAAAATGTAGTGAAATAAAATACTTCATTGAATTGTGGTTGAAAATAGTAATGTTAAAAAAAAAAAAAAAAAAAAAAAAAACTATCCCAGACACATTAGAGCACCTTTCCCATGAACAGTGGACCGAAATAGCTGTCAACAGGTGTAGAAGTCTTATTGAACATTACAGAAAACACCTGATTGCAGTGATTGTCTCAAAGTGTTGCTCAACAAAATTTTAGCTTTGGAGCCCCATCATGCTTGTTTACTTTTTTTTTTAATTATAAGTTACAACCGATTTCTTTCCTTCTTTAATTGGAGTGTATGAATAATTTAACATGTACAGGTACTACCCAAAAAATTTGAATATTGTGAAAAAGTTCATGTATTTCTATAATTCAGCTTAAAAGGTGCAATTTACATATTGTATCACAAATAATATGCAAATCAATATATTTCAAGCTTCTATTTGTTTGAATGTTGCTGATTAGGACTTGCAGCTTAAAGGGACTTGAGGCAGGAATTTGAAAAAAACCAAACATGAATGTCCCTTTTTTTCATACTAATGGGTGATGAAGCGCTAAATACCAAAAAGAACGTTTCCACCCATGTTTCTCTCCGTTGCCTTGAACAGGCTGTGTGCTGCAAAATGCGCTGCAATTCGGTGTCCAAATTTCCCACGCTGCCCTGCGGACGTGACGTCAAATGACACTACATCCGCAGTTTTGATGCAGGAAAAGACGGTCACGTTAAATAAAAACACTGTAAGCGATAGTTATGGATTATTCTGCCATCAGAATACGATCTAGATCAACTGAAAGACCATTAAAAATTGTAACTACAAAGAAAAAGCTTAGTAAACAACATTATAGTTTTCCAGCTCTACCATGCGGACGTGACGTCACATGACGCTACATCCGCTGTTTTGATATAGGACGAAGCCGGTCGCGGTAAATTCAAACACTGAAAGCGATAGTTATGGATTCTTCTGCCATCAGCAAACGATCCAGATCAACTGAAAGACACTAAAAAGTGTAACTACGGAGAGAAAGGTGAGTAAACAACATTATAGCTTCAGTTTGTGCACGCTCTCGTGACGGCTTGGCTCGTGGCTGTAGTTACCTGAAGCGCCAATCGCGGCAGTCGCGAGTTTCGTTTCTTAATCTTGCCTCAAGTCCCTTTAAGAAAACCTCAAATTATAAAACTCAAAAAATTAGAATATTGCATGAAATCAATTCAAAAAGGACTTTAAATACAAAAAAGTCGGGCCTCCAAAAGTAAAATCTTGCATCTGTACGTAGTACTTGGTTGGGGCCCATTTTGCTTGAATAGCCCCGTTTCCACCAGCGGGTCTGGGTCGGGTCGGGCCGGATCGGTCCACGTTTTTTTGTGTCTCCACAGATAAAAACTGGGACGGGTACCCTTATATCCGACCCGACCCGGACTACTTTTTTGGCACCCTTCGGTAGGGGTACTGATCTAACCGATCCGGACCAAAGAGGTGGAGCTAACACACAGTAATCAGCTGATTCATTGAAAAATCCGCCACTTCCCGCGTGAACCGGCGTAAAAACAAAGCCGGGGTGACTCCTTTCTGTTTCTGTCACGTGTGGCGCCGGTGTTTTGGTTAAACGGCGTTACACGGCGATGATGTCACACAATCACGTAGCAGCGCTGTCCAGCTAATTCTCCGCCTCCAGAATAAGGGTACAGGTTGCTGTGGGGACACAGCGTGAAATCAACACATCCGTACCCAAACCCACCCGATCCGGCCTGGCCCGGCCCGACCTGACCCAGACCCGCGGGTGGAAACGGGGCTTATGACTGCCTTAACCCGGTGTGGCATGGATGCTACCAGCTTCTGGCATTTCTCAGATGTTATGGAAGAAAAAACATGCTTCCATCACAGTCATGAGCTCTTCTTTATTGTTTGGTCTCTTCCCATTCAGCTTTCTCTTGACAATGCCCCACAGGTTTTCGATGGGGTTCACGTCAGGTGAGTTTGTGGGCCAATCAAGCATGGTGATCCCATGGTTGTTGAACCAAGATTTTGTACTTTTGGCAGTGTGGGCAGGTGCCAAGTCCTGCTGGAAGATGAAGTCTGCATCCTCATACAGCTGGTCTGCTGAAGCAAGCATGAAGTGCTCCAAAATGTCCTGGTAGACGGCTGCATTTATGCTGGACTTAATGAAGCTCACAGGTCCATTCCTTATGAAGTCCTCCACACTTTTGAAAGGCCCTTTCCTGACCATCTTCTCCAGGCTGCTGTCAGCCCTCTGGCTTCTACACTGTTTTCTTCCACACTTCTTCCTTCCACTTAACTGTCCATTAATGTGCTTTGAGACAGCACTCTGAGAACATCCAGCTTCTTTTGCTATCACTTTTTGTGTCTTTCCACCTTGTGCAGGGAGTCAGTGATGGTTTTCTGCACAACTGTCAGATCAGCATCTTCCCCATGATTGTGAATTCTTCTAAACCAAGACAGGGACTTTTTTAAAGGTTTGGGGCACTTATGGAGGTGTTTTGGATTACTTACCTGATTAGAATGTGACACTCTGAACCTACAATACTGGAGCTTTTCACAGTATTCTAATTTTGGGGGTTTTTGAATTTGAGGTTTTCTAAAGCTGCAAATCCTAATCAGCAACATTCAAACAAACAAAAGCTTGAAATATATTGATTTGCATATTATTTGTCTATACAATATGTAAATTGCACCTTTTAAGTTGAATTATAGAAATACATTAACTTTTTCACAATATTCTAATTTTTTGGGTAGTACCTCTATATATCTATATCTATCTATCTATACATGTATATATATACATATATATACATGTATATATATACATGAACACACACACAAAGGAATTAAAAAGGTCAATAACTTGGTTAATTATGTTAGACAATATAAAGTAAAACAAAAGAAGTAGAAAGAGTTTTAAAAAAAGAAAAGAAAAAAAAAGGGGGGGGGGGGGGCACAGTGGGCTTGTTTTCTCTCCCAGCGTGGGGAGGAGGTACTTTATATTCTACACCTCTGAATCTTTGCCGTACATTCATTTGTAAACGGTGGTGTGCAGGGAGGCTTACCTGCTATGGCTGGTGAGGGGCACTCATTTAACTTGGCATTCAGGAGCTTTCTGCTGATGAACACATAACCACACGGGCAGGACTTGCAAGCAACTGGAATCTAAACACACGGGAAACATGAGGAGGAAACGCTGGGCATCAATGATCTGTGGCTCAGAGATGGCTACCACATGCCTGTTCATCCAGGAAATGATCAGTGATAACGACATGGGACAAACAAATTTCCCTCCCAGAATAAACAAGCTTCTCTTCCTGCAACGCATCACCGTAAACACCTCGTTTCATTCACCTCTGCCTTAAACTACGTCATTTAGAAGCACTTCTACTCTGACGTTTCTGGTCAGGAGTTTTATTTTTTAAATATTCTTGATTTTCTGACATAATAGAATAAAACAAAACATCTAAAATAAAAACTAATTCAGCTGAAAGTGAATCAGGTTTTCACAAAAAGAACAGTCAGAAAATGAGTGGTAGATTTCTTCATTGTAACGATGCTTCTGCTCAGAAATCTGATGGAGTTTGTTTATAAAGAAGATGGAGGGCCGGGATGAGCAGCAGAGTTCAGTATGAAGTAAATCTGCCCGACTAAACGTCTGATTCTACTGCTGACTCATGATTCATTCTACTGCTGCTGACTCATGATTCATTCTGCTGCTGCTGACTCATGATTCATTCTGCTGCTGCTGACTCATGATTCATTCTGCTGCTGCTGACTCATGATTCATTCTGCTGCTGCTGACTCATGATTCATTCTGCTGCTGCTGACTCATGATTCATTCTGCTGCTGCTGACTCATGATTCATTCTACTGCTGCTGACTCATGATTCATTCTGCTGCTGCTGACTCATGATTCATTCTGCTGCTGCTGACTCATGATTCATTCTACTGCTGCTGACTCATGATTCATTCTGCTGCTGCTGACTCGTGATTCATTCTGCTGCTGCTGACTCATGATTCATTCTGCTGCTGCTGACTCGTGATTCATTCTGCTGCTGCTGACTCATGATTCATTCTGCTGCTGCTGACTCATGATTCATTCTGCTGCTGCTGACTCATGATTCATTCTGCTGCTGCTGACTCATGATTCATTCTGCTGCTGCTGACTCATGATTCATTCTGCTGCTGCTGACTCATGATTCATTCTACTACTGCTGATTAATGATTCATTCTACTACTGCTGATTAATGATTAATTCTACTACTGCTGACTCATGATTCATTCTACTACTGCTGACTCATGATTCATTCTACTACTGCTGACTCATGATTCATTCTACTACTGCTGACTCATGATTCATTCTACTGCTGCTGACTCATGATTCATTCTACTACTGCTGACTCATGATTATTTCTACTGCTGCTGACTCATGATTTACACGCAGACTCGTGATTCTACTAATTATGACTCATTAATTAAACTGCTGACTCTTCCTTGATTCTACTGCTGACTCATGATTCCACTGCTGACTCTAGTCATTCTACTGCTGCTGACACATGATTCTACTGCTGACTCATGATTCTACAGCTGACTAGTGATTCCACTGCTGACTCATTATTCTACTGCTGCTGACTCATGATTCTACAGCTGATTCTTGCCAACACCGGTACCATCTGGACACAGTCTCACTCCAAATGCCGCTGTAACGTAGTTCAGTAAAACACCAGCTTTAAAGGTGCCATGACATCAAATTTCACTGTTCTGGGGTTTTGGGTGTATAATATGATCTGTTGTGCACTGATGAGGCCATGTGAATGTCCAGAGTGAGAATCAAAGTTCCTGTTTATGGTCTGTCAGTTTTGTCTCTCTGCTCAGAAACAGTTGAATCAGACAGCAGCCTATCATTCTACGTAGTTCTATCATTCTACGTAATTTAATTGCTCCAATAAGAGCACACTATCAAGTAAACAGCGGCCCCTCCCTCTCTCTCTCCTAACGGTCTATGCACCGTCCGCTCCCCCCTCCCCTCTCTGTCTGATTCAGCTTCGTGTATGGAGCTAGTAGTAACTTCTGTGCAGTCAGGTCTGGGTTAACAAACAAATGGATTTAAAAGCAAACTTCTGCAGCAACACTGAGGGAGGGGGCCACAACCTTGTCATTACCTGTAAGTTTATTTACTTTCTAAATGCTGTCTTGATCCAATCTGTTGGTTTCCTTAACTAGGCTATTATGAATCTGACCTGAATTTTTCTGTCTGTTTAAGCGCCCTGAGGTGACACTGTCATGAATGGACGCTATACAAATAAAGCTGAATTGAATTGTCTGATAAACGTAGCTCACACTGTCTGAACTGCCCATGTTGCTAGAAGTTAGCCTTTAGCAAACTCCGACCGCAGCTTGACCTAGATTCTCCAAA
Source organism: Atherinomorus stipes (assembly GCA_023101725.1). NCBI lineage: Eukaryota > Metazoa > Chordata > Actinopteri > Atheriniformes > Atherinidae > Atherinomorus > Atherinomorus stipes. The sequence goes on along the minus strand of JALJCO010000375.1, from coordinate 119,169 downwards.
TAAGGTCAAAGTAGGGCTGGACGATTATGGAAAAAGTTATAATCACGATTATTTTGACTGATATTGAAATCACGATTAATATACCCGATTATTCATTGATTTTATAAAGTGTTTGTTGAACCACCAAAACTCAACTTCAAATATAACTTAAAAAAAAAAAAAAAAAAACGTAAATAAATTAGGAACAAGTAAAGGAATAAAATAATAATATTATTTAAGATAATAATATTAATAAAAATGAATACTCAGTCTACATGTATTCCTGTTCTATACTCCCTGCAGTTTGCTTCCTATATTCCACCAGTCTGTTCACTTCAGGATTAATTGTTTTTCTTCGATTACAGTGTTTTTATGATTGTGAAAAGGCAAAATTGAAATCACGATTAAATTTCGATTAATTGTCCAGCCCTAGGTCATAGCCAAATAAGGTGTAGCCAATCAAAATGAAGTCAACGTGGTCTCCGGGTAAAGCTCCATATCATCACCGGACCCAACTGTATTACTGAGGAAGTGAGGTCTGGTGTTTCAAAACAATACTACGCTGTAAAAAATGCAGTTTTTTTTCTTTGGAGTATTTACATATAAAGTAATGCCAACAACATAAACTAGTTTTTAACTGCTATGTCATCACTCCTTTAAGTTGTCCTGCAGCCCGGTGTTGCACTGTGGCCCCGTAATATGAAGATGCCGGGACCAGATTTACTGGGGGGGGGGGGGGGGGGGGGCTTTTGATAGCAGGGTGGGTGTTTTTCAGTACAACACCGGGTCCGGTCCTGATGAGTCAGACGTGACATGCTGGAAGCAGACCCCACCGGACCGCTGTAGCAGGGTCCATGTTTCCAGGTGCTCACCTGGATGACAACACCTGTGGAACCAGAAACTCACAAGACCTGGACACAAGCTACAAGCTCAACTCTGCTGCCATCTCCTTCCAGCTGTGCTCCATGTACATAAACACATTTATTACCAAAAAGCAGCTTTACCATTTAGAAATAATCCACGCACTCATTTACTGACTCCATATAAACGTATTCATTCATTTCTGTAAACCTCAGCAGATTACAGATAATTGTTCACTCTTCATCACTAAGAGTTTACTCTTCATCAGTAAATAATGACTGTCAGACCTCTGAGCTGGTTTATTCACAGTCTACTGGTTAATATATTGATCAGAATTAAGCATGATGTAGTTCCCAGTATAATCTTTAGTTTAGTTAAAAATAAAGTCGCCTCCACATGGAGAAATGAGTGTAATGGGCTGAAGTGCCAGCTCTCTGGTTTAACTGGGAAAATGAGCTGGCTCAGCTTTTCAGAGGCGTGCTAACCCAGTTCCATCTGATAACTGGGAACCAGCTGCCTTGAATCTCAGCCATTTACTTCTAGAAATGTCCAAAAACATCAACACTGCGCGAGAGAAACGTCCCATCTCACCTGTTGGTCGCATTCCGGACAGGATTTCGTAGCCATTTTGACCTTCTTTGTTTTATTAGTCGACATAGTCCCGTTCCTCCGGAGACGCTGGATCCGGGTCTCTGCAGCTCAGGGACGGCGGGTGATCCCTGCAACACACGGTCATTCAAACATGTCGATAACAGGCGTCCGCGCGGCCTTAAACACACAAATATTTCTGCTGCTCCGCCAGCACAACACTTCTGAGTCTGGTACGGCTAAAGATGTGCGCATGCGCAAAACGCATCCATCTGTTGATGCGTTGCGTTCAGGTTCCGTGGGGAAAGAGGAAGGCGTTGGTCTTCACGGTATCAGAAACTATTCACGACAGTGATGACACGCGACATCATGATGACATCACGATATAGGAAGAAATCACTAAATTAAATATCCAGTTATTTGATAGTTTTAAAGGGATGTTTTCTGTCCCCGGAGACGACTGAAAAATGAAGTTGGGAAAAAATGTCTGTGGTTTCCTTTTTCTTTTAAGTTATAAAATGAGTTTATTTTGGTTTGAGGAGGAAACTGGGTGGGGGGGGGGGGGGGGGGGGGGTATCAGGCCTGGAAAGACTTGGAAACCTTCAGAAAAACTTGTTGGAGTGAGTGGGTAGGTAGTAAATGTCACTACATAGACTTGTAGCTACTTTATTTAATCCCGTGGAGATTTTTTTTCTTCTTTTATTTTGCACAACCATGTTCTTATAATAACAAACAGTTATTACAATTAAAATGTGCAAGGTAGAGGTAAGAAACCCAAGATGGGCTTATATGAAAACCTCACCCACAGAAAGTATAATCAAAAACAAATCTGTTACAAAAAGAAAAAGGGGAAAAGGGTGGTCAAGTAATTAATGAAAAATAAGAACAACAAAAGTAAGTGTGTAAAATAATATGAGTACAAGACAAATAAGCATAAGGATGTTACATGATTTTATTTACAAGGGATCTTTTGAGAGCTTTTTTAAATGATGTCTGATACTGTAACTATGGACTTGATTTTTGGACATAAATATATGGTAAAATAAAGTTCATTTTATGCTGAAACACAAATATGCAGATCTGATACACATTGATATCATAAACAAGATATCAAGTTTTCGGAACAAGGGGCCTGAGCTTGCAAATGGTTCAGAAAATGTCATCGTTCTGAGAAATCGTTTCTGCAAAGTAATGAGGTTTGTTCTGTAAGTGCTTGCCCACACAAGATTATAATAAGAAAGAAATGGATTAATTAAAGCATAATAAAGTGATATAAAAGTTTTTCTAGGTAAGACAAGCCAATTAAAAAGTAAGACATGCTGAAGACTCCAATATTCTTAGCAACCCTGTTACAGATAAAAGATGCATGTTTTTTTTTCCAATTTAAGTTTTCATCAGTAAAAACAAACCAAAATTGAGCATATTGCACTCGAGCAAATGATCAGAGATAAAGCCATCTTTATTGAAAAGTATTCTTTCTCTATTCTTTGGCATGATTAACATATTTGAAGTTTTTTTTTAATATCAAGAGTAAGAGATAATTTATTTTTTTGAAACCAGAGAATAACTTCACTAAGTTCTGCATTTGTTTGAGTAATTAAGTCTTTATCATTTTGATTTGACATAAACAGATTTGTATCAGCAGCAAAAATAATAAAAAAAACATGCTTTTGAAATCCAGATATAAATCATTTATGTAAATAATGAATGACAAAGCACCTAAAATAGAACCTTGCAGCAAGCCACAAGTAAATTTTTTATAACCAGAATCAAAATTATCACATGAAACACGCCATTTCATCATGTTCATGTTCTACTGGGGGTAAAAAAAAAAAAAAAAAAAAAAGTTTTATTAGGAGTAAAATATGTTCCGTTAGGAAAAAAACTGTTCTTTAGGGAAGGAAATATGTTCTACTTGGAGTAAAATATTTTCACTTTGGAATAAAAAATGTTCTACAAGGAATCAATATATATTTTTTTTTATTGTTTTCTTAATACACTTTATACATTTTTTCTTCCTGAACTGGTGAAAACCTCCTATGTCCAAAACGGTTATTTTTCAGGAAGTGACAAAAAAAACATGTGGTTTTGTAAAACCTGGACACAGCATCATTTGGATTGAGGTTTTTTTTTTTTTTTTTTACATTAGTCATATTTGATCGTATTATTTACTTTGAGTTTTTTCACCAAATCAAGCTCACATGAACTAGAGGGTTTTTTAATTATGTAAAATGGAGATAGAAGGTTTGTACCCAACAGCGACGAAAGCTTCATTACTGGTGATGTTACATCATAACTACAATAACTGTATATGACAATAAAGAAACTTTGAACTTTTTTGAGCACCCAGTCACTCAGACACTGCAACATATAATAAAAAATCTCAGTGACAAACAAAATCCAAACATTTACTGTTAATTTCCATTTTATTTTGGTAAATGACAATTTCCATTTAATCTGCATTTTCATTGATCAGATTTACAGGGGCTTTAAACGCATTTAAAAGTGAAAACAAACATGAATACAGCATCCAACAAAGAAAAAGAAATCAGGCATACGGTCCTCAACAACTGCATAATCTGCTACTTTATATACTCTGTACAGCATCTCCATCAGCCCACACACAGCTCTGAAGAACTCCTTCCACACTCATCCCGAGGACAGTCACGGATCAGCAGGGTGTGATGATTTAAAAATTCATAGTTGGATCAAGTCAATTTAACTGTTGTTTTTTTAATAAACACAAAGTGCAAACACACGAGTCTGAAAATGCCAACAAATAACTTCATATGAGTCTAGAAAGAGACAGAGAAATAAATGTGGCATCAGAAGGAGCGTTGCTGGGGCGTAAGCAGGAAATCGCTTCCACACATTTCTCTGCAGCCCGGTGGAGGCGGCAGGAGTTACAACAACCATGCAGATGCTGTTAAGCTATAATCTGAGCATCCCAACCTCCCAAAGTCCGACTAAACGGACGGTTTTCATCTGGTCTTCAATAAGAGTGGCTGCATGTTTAAACGCCTGCCACCAGCCGTCTTAAAATTTTAGAAAATAATTCGCAGACCATCTCTGGACTCGCCTATAAACACTCATCTAATAATTTCTCATAAAGGATAGATGCTAGAAGTTTACTGGCTGATGGACCCGGTGGATCCACCATCACAATAATAATACAGGTCACAAACAAACCAGTAAGAATTCATGAAGGAATGGTCCCCAGTCTCCTCCAGCACAGCGAGGGTGAGCTGCAGCTTCCTGACATGACAAACGATAAAAGATGCAGCTGGAGGACAGTGATGAGCAAAAATACAAAGAAACGAAGGAGGAAATGAAGCTCCGTTCAGTTATGTTTATCCCTCAGGAAGATATTTTATGACCTTGTGAGCGTGTGCAGTCGTACATCATGATATAGTGAGACTTTTAGGGAAGGACTACCGTCCTCCGTTAGCTTTAGAGGACCAGGCCCTCGTACGCGGGGCCCTCGGACTCGGGGGACTCCCTCTGCAGACGAAGATGCTCCAGTGTGTTGTGGAAATGTTTGTTGATCTGCTCCGTTTCTTCACTTGCTTCCAGATTGGGAAGATCCTCCCTGATCTTCTGGATCAGCTGGTTCAACACCTGGACAGTCACCTGGACGGAAGGAGCACCAGAGAAGACAGGAGTATTTTTACTGTTCATGTAGACAATGTAAAATTTACAGTATCTCACAACAGTGAGTGCACCCCTAAAATTCAGCAATTTTATACACTCTCAAAGACAAAACTACAGAAATGAAACTGGATTAAACCTTAGAGGAGTTGGTGTTCAGCGTGTATAGCAGTACAGATTTACTGTTCCATAAAAGTAACTCAAGAGTCATTATTGTATATATGGCAGGGAACAGAAAGGAACCACTGATACCTGTAAATGTCGACGAACATGCTAAGCCACCTGTCCCATTCATCATAGTTATATGTGCAATTGCTTGAAAGGATCATAGAAACATGTGTCATGTATTGGAGCATTTAAACTTGGTGTTTCGGGTGTAATTCTCTCATATTGGCAGCAGGATGTTTAACGTGGCCCATCATGGCAAAGAACTCTGAGGACTTGAGAAACAGGATTGTGGCTCTCCACAAAAGATGGACACCCTGAAAGTGTGCTCCAGCACAGAGGCTGAGGTCATACAGCGGTTTTCCAAGATGTGTTCCAGTCTGAACAGACCTCGTCAGGGTCCACCAGAGCAGCTGAGTCCCTGTGCTCGACGTCACATAAACCGGCACGTTTTCATGGTCTTATTAAACAACTCATGCTTTATATTCTGCACGGGCTAAAATTCATGAAGAGACATACTTGCGGCCACTGCATTGTTGTACAACAATGATGTTTTCTGATGCTCCTGATGGTTGTGTGCTCTGTTTTTCTTACAGGCTGTAGGTTTCCAGGTGTACGAGAAAGTCTTCTAGTTTTCCTGTTTGAGTTTTGATTGTACAAGTTTTGTTTTCTAAATATTCTTATGTCATTATTATTTTCTTGTTTTCTGTTGTCTGTCTTTTTTTGTTGTCCATTAATATGTACACTTGAGTATCAAAGCAAATCATAAATCCACAAAGCTTCCTTCCCTTTATAGTCATAAAACACTCCCATGGTAAAGTAACCTATGAAATTTTCTAAGAACATGGCATTCAAGACATAAGATCACTGCTTAATGAAGAGCGGCGAAGAGCAAACAAAGTTCATCCAGCACAGCTCAGTGGAACAGCTGATGTAATCCAGTTTGATGTCTTACCGAATCATTTTCCCTTTCATAGAAGCAGATGTATCTGTTGAGGATTTCAATGAAAAGCTGGACTTGCAGTGACGAGTCCATGCACTGGTTGGCAATCTTCAGGGCTTTCTTTAGACACTCCATCACCCGCTTTCCATCGCGGATCTGAAAAACATGAGTAGTTTGCAATGAGACGAGTGGATGAAAAAGCACAATCAGTATAGTGTAAAAATAAACAGGTTTATGTTTGTATTTGGTTTAAATCAGGCATTTAGGCTCCCACACACCTCTTCACCATTCTTGTCAGTGCTGCGACCGGACCAAAACAGATGGGCACACGTGCTGACAGCTCTGCACTGGTCAGGCTTCTTCAACAGTTTGGATGCAGCCAGCGCACACTGAGTCCTCAGAGGCTCGTGGTTTTCCTCGCTGAAGCATTTCATTCGCTCAAAAGTGCCAATGATCAGTGTGATGGCGGCCAACTGGGCCTTGGAGTCGCTGATCTCGTCCTCATAAAGAGAGAAGGCCTAGTGTGGCAGATAGAAGATGACAGTCTGAGACTAAACCTTTGATTCCGTACCAGAAGAACTCTGCCATCTAATCACGGTGCAACCATGAACTCCTCTGGTGTGTGTGCTAACAACCTTTTTTGTGTCTGTACTTGTGAGAGTGTGAGCGCTAGTGTGAGCTCATTCAGTGCGCTAGTGTGGGCTCATATAGGGTGTCTGCTAGTGTGAGCTCATTCAGTATATGTGGTAGTGTGAGCTCATATAGTGTTTGCGGTAGGGTGAGCTCATTTAGTGTGAATGCTAGTGTGAGCTCATTTAATGTGTGCTAGTGTGAGCTCATTTAGTGTGAATGCTAGTGTGAGCTCATTTAATGTGTGCTAGTGTGAGCTCATTTAGTGTGAATGCTAGTGTGAGCTCATTTAGTGTGTATGCTAGAGTGAGCTCATTTAGTGTGTGTGCTAGTGTGAGCTCATTTAGTGTGTGTGCTAGTGTGGGCTTATTTAGTGTGTGTGCTCGTGTGAGCTCATTTAGGGCGCATTCACAAAGCTTTTCTGTTTGAATCAGAGTCTGTTTGCTCGGAAAGTCCGCTTCGTTTTGGGGAGTTGTGAATGCACAAACGGACTCTGATCCGGAACAAACAACCGGACTCGGTCCGCCTACAAACGCAGGTCTCGGTCTGATTCAAGTTAACCAAAGACAGGAAGTGGACTACAAATTGCATTGGCATTGTGGGTCAAAAGTTGGACAACATGGATAAACGCTACGACAACAAACGCGTGTGGGACTGCAGTACTTATAAAGATGGCTCGTGGTCAGACGTGGAGTTACGAGGAAGTAAAAGCTTTAATCAATATTTGATCTGATGAAAGCATATCCCAGCTCCTCGAACAAAAATAAAGTCGTTTTGAGGAGGGAACAGAAGCTGTGAGAACCTTCTTGTTCGTGCGTCTTGTCCTCGCCTACGGTAAATCCGAATGCAGCGCCATCTGAGATTCTTGGCACATTTGGCCATAGTGCAACGTGAACGCGATCTCGGTATGGAAGACCACCCCCCCCCTGCCAAACCGAGTCCTCAAACGGACAGAGACTCGCGAAATATGCTTTCTGAATGCGCCCTTAGTGTGGGTGCTAGTGTGAGCTCATTCTATCCACCACATGCCATTAATAGTTACTGAATGCAGTTTGTGTCCAGTTCATGCTGGTGTAGTTGATGGAAGCTGTAGGACGAATCTAAAATCACTCTACCTGTGACATGAACTCATACGCTACAGTTTCGTGGTTCTCAAAGCCAATCTCGCCTGCAGCTAGCGCCCCCTGCAGGAAGAGTCGAAGAGGCAGCTCAGAAAGCTCAGCCTTGATAAGTGCACTGATCGTCTGGTGGGCGAAAGAAAAGATCTTTTGGCACTTCTTCTCCCATTTGTCATCCTGATGGAAGATACAAAGGTTTGAGAATTACAAGACAGACAACAGAAAATGGCATACGAGCTGCAGCAAAATGAACACCTACTTACCGTTGAAGAGTTTTCTTTGTATCTGAAGGCCAGCTGGTAGGCAGCAAACACCAGAGGCGGCAGAGTGTAGCGAATCCTTTGGTTTCCACCAGAACCAAAATGTTTCCGGGCTGTGTTGAGAATCTGAATAAAAAATGACAACATCAAATCAGAAATTACAAACTAATTTTTTTGTTGTTGTTTTTCCTGGTTTTGTGTCAAACTTAAACATGTGAAAGCCTTCATAGCAGCGTAGATCACAGCAGAGCTAGAGTGTAAAATCAAAAGAGAGGGAGGGACCTACAAGATATTGCTGGTCTGGATCTTCAGAGTGGAACAGATGGATGAAACGACCCACAAGGCTCTGCTCCTCTGCAAAGTCCTCTGGGTCAGGATCATCAGCGGGCTGGTCTGGCTGGTCCTGGATCAGTGTGGATACCAAACTCAAGATGGCATCAACCTAGAGAAACCAACATTTTTTTTAGAGTCAGCAAATAACATGAAAAACACAGTTAGAATGTGTGTTTTTGGAGTCCAACGCCCACCTGCTCCTGAGCCACGATGATAGTGTTGTACTCCAGCGTGTTGCTAAGGACATAGCAGCTCATGCTCTTGCGTGACTCGTAGTCAAAGTATTCAAAAAGCGGTGGGAAGTGTTTGAGCTGCAGCACCATCAGGATGCTGTTGTAGGAATCCACAGGGATCTTCAGGAGTCGGGTCAGCTCTTTGGACACAGCGCTGCTGGTTGCTATGCTGCAGGAGAGGACAAAGTTGAAGAGGGTTGCCCTGAATTTACATGAAATCACCCACAACACACATTTACACCCCTGCACATACAGGAAGGGACTTATTTAAACTCTTATCCAATCACTTTCATTCTGATGGTCAATTTTTCAGATTTTGTCTCTTCATCCACCTTCTAGAACTGGTTGGACCCTCGTCAAGTTCCAGAAAGCAGTTGGAAATGATGCAACATGGTTCATCATCCTGCTGGAAGCAGCATCAGAAGATGTTCCACTGTGGTCATAAAGGGATGAACATGGTCAGCAACAACACTCAGGTAGGCTGTGATGGTTAAACCGCCACGTTGGTACTAAGGGGCTCAAAGTGGGCCAAGAAAATCTCCCCCACACCATTACAGCAGCAGCCTGAAGGCTCGATCCAAGGCAGGATGGATCCATGCTTTCACGATGTTTCCAGCAAATTCTGAGCCGAGCGCCTGAATGTGGAGCTGAGGTTTTGTGTCACTTGCATTTTTTTTTTTTTTTTTTTTTTTTTTTTTTTTTTTTCTTTTTTTTGTTTTTTTATTCTTTTATTTTACTTTCCCTCCCTCTGTGCTTTCTAGTTTCTCTGCTTTTTTTTTTTTTTTTTTTTTTTTTTTTGTTCTTCTCATCCCCTTTACTTTTTCTGTGTTGGCGGTCGTCTTTTTTTCCCCCGTGGGGTCCACTAATGTTTCGGTGCAGGTACAGCAGTTAGCTGTTGGCTGCATCTTTATCTTTTATCTTTTCACTCTGTTTCTGATCTTTGGTCACTCTTTTCATTTTCCTTAACCTTCTCTTTCCTCTCATCGGATCCAGTACTGTTATGTAAAGCCCATTTATAAACAAGTATTTAAATAAATAAATAAATTCAGGATATCAAGAGGAGCCTCATATTCGTAAAGCTCCTCTTGGCAAAGCAAATCTGTTCAACACAACAAAGCAGCCAGTTCATCATTCTGCTGCTATGATGCTGGACGGGACAAAAACAAGCAGGTGGAGCTGATAAATGAATTAAATGAAACTGAATAAAGATTACTCACAAATAAATGTATTAAATTTATGTGATAAATGTAATTAATCTGAATAAAATGTATTTAATCATAAAATATTTTAAAGGTCAAGTATATAAAAAACAAAGGTCAATGGCAAAAAAATCTAATACACAATTCAAAACTGTTATTGATGTGTAATCGCTTCACTAGAATAGTTATGCGTTTATTTTCTTAGAATGAGTCATTTATATCTACTTGTTGGGGTGGGGGGGGGGGGGGGGGTGCACATACAAGGAGGCTGCCATATTTGTGCTGCCATTTTTACTACGGTGTCCCTGAATGGACACAACAATGTGTGTGAAGTGAGAACCCTCTGAGCTTTAAAACTGCTGCACCAGCTTTGTTTAATGGGAGTTAGAGGCTGTTTGGGAAAAGTAATGCCTTAAAAAACATAAAAAGTACTGTAGTTACTCATAGTACAGTCATAGCTACACCTGGGACCACTGGATCCACTCACACATGAAAACATCTTTATGTCTGGGAGAATTTTGGCCACTAACAGCTACAACAGTGTTCAGACTAATGAAGTAATTTGAAAGAAAAAATCTTTTCTTTCAAGCATCCATCTTTACCACGAGATGTCAGTAATTCTTACATACTGTACCTTTAATATAATTCATCTTAATCAGTTTACTAGAAGTAATTAGTATATTATTAATAATGAAGTGTATCTGTTTAGTCAACTGGAGATAAGTAAACATGGTAATCCTCCATTCTATCAGTGCTGTATGCTCCTGACCACACATGCTGACTTACTGCTCCAAGTTGAGCTTGTTGAATATCTCCACCGTGCTCTCCAGGACCTTGTCCACATAGTCAACGCGATCAGGGTAACATTTCATGGCCAAATTAATGAGAGAAACTTGAAGAGAGACCACGTCCTCTGATGGCATGTCCTGGCGAGACTGGAGGAGACAGAGAAGTTGGTGAGCAGTAAATCCTCCCTGAACAGAAAGCTTGTGGGTGAGGATGGAAACAGACGGACTCACCTGGATGACAGTGGCCACCTGCTGAGAGAAGATGTCAAACAGCTTGATCTCGGCAGGAATACCCGGACCGTCTTCTCGATGAGCAAACAGAGCGAGTCTGAAAAGCAGACAGAATGTCTATGAAGCCAAACAAGAGCAGCTTGTGTCCTGATGTCCCTCAGTTCAGTTCCCATGAGGCCAAACGGAGCTGCAGCAGGCAGGGTCATCGTTCAGGGGGATACCCAGCATCTAAAGACCTCAGTCTGCTGTTGCAGACATTCTGGTGGGTACATCTAGACACTAGAGGGGGGGTGGTTCTCTGGTACCATGCAGCTTTTAGAAGTTTCCAGTTTGACATCGAGCTCTTCACACCGATTTCAGTCATGTATGTTGCAGCAGGTAAACTTCTAAAACCTGCAGGACACCCACCGGCCCTCCAGGACCAGGACTGAGGATCCCTGATCTCCCAGAGTCAGATCATGGACTCAGAGAGGAGCAGTGTGGTTTTGGTCCCGGCTGTGGGCCTGTGGACCTGCTCAGTACTCTCTGCAGGGTCCTGGAGAGCCCAAAAGCCTACATGTTCCTTGTGGACTAGCAGAAGGCGTCAACCATATCCTCCCTGGGACCCTGTGAGGAGTGCTCCTGGATTATGGAGAACCAGATCTTCTGATAATGGCCATCTAGCCCCGGTATGACCGAGGCCAGAGCTCGGTCCGCATGGCCACCCTCAGATCCGTCTCAGGTGAGGGTTGGACTCTGCCAGGGGGGACCCGTCTGTCCTTGATTCTGTTCAGGAGTTTTTTGAGCAGAACATGTAGGCACAGCATTGAGGAGCTTAGGAGGGGACATGGTCCTCTTTGCCTCAGGCTGCGAGACCTTCAACTCCAGGGTTGCTACTGGCTCAGACTGAGGCAGAGGTGGCAACATCTTGATCCTGCGCACATGTGCATGTGTAACTCGTCTTCAACTGGCTCAATTAAGCTTAAAAGCAGCATTTTGTGTTTTAGAAGTCTAATGTATAATCAAGAAAATGACAATTATCATGTTAAACATATTTTATTAAAAAATACGCTCCAAATAAGAAGCTGTCCTGTTCAACATTAAATTCACTGCAAGAACATTTCTTATTTCGAGAAAAAAAACTTATCACAACTAGTTTTTTGCTTGTAAGTTAAAACATTCTGACAAACCAGTGTAAATGAACTTTAAATCGATTTTCAGTCTGGTTCACAGAGCAGAGGTGCATGTTCCTACTCTGACTGCAGCTGGGAGCAGAGACGGCAGCTGCTGAGGACCGAGATTGTGTTATTCCACAGTCGTTCACTGTTACAGAAGAGTAAACCTGCTTTCACTTCAGTCTCCACATGTCACTAATACCTCCAGAAAAATCAAGATTTGTCACTAGTTGCTTTTGGGAAAAAGTTGCTACAGGGGTCTGAAAACTTACTAAATATAGCAATAAAGTCACGAAGTCGGCAACACAAGAAAATCTTCCAGGAAGGAAATTTCATGGCTTTTTTATTCCTCTTTGGTGGTTTTGGGTGCACTGTTGTTGTTGCAGCGCCACCACGTCAGCGCAATGCTGCAGCTGCAACATCCGTCTACCACAACGCCGGTCAGAAAACAACAGTTTTCCCCACGTCAGAGTTTCGAGAGCCGGGGGCAGCATGAGATTAGGCAGAGGTGGCCACCCGGTAATATTACATGCAGGAAAAACCCTGAACTCCCACCAGAGCAGCTCACAGAAGAGTGTGAAAAGGGCGGGCCGCCCCTCCAGGACAGGAATCAGATCCTTCCTGAGTGGAGGGAGATGAGCCATTTGGGGGTCTTGTTTGCGAGCAAAGGAAGAAAGTAGCAGGAGATGGAGGATGGAGGCAGCTCGGTGCAGCATCGGCAGTGATGTGGACTCTGCATGCACAGCTTCCTGTACATCTGACCAGTCTCCTCACAACACGTCTCCATGTTGTTCTTCGCTCCACATCCTGAAGGGACAGATGGGTGTGTGTGTGTGTGTGTGTGTGGTGTGTGTGTGTGGGGGGGGGGGGGGGGTTTATCCACTTCCATTCCATCATTGGGTCTTCACTTCCCTCTTGTATGGAGACTGAGCCAGAGCACGTGCACGACACTCTCAGTCCATGTGGTTACAAATATGTGGGCTGCATGCAGTCTGTCACAGAGGCACTCAGTACAAATGATGAAGTTTATGTCCAACAGGGCGGGGGGGGGGGGGGGGGGGACACAGAAATGCCTTGTACTCTCTGGGGACTGTGGACATGCTGGTGCATTTAGGAAGACATTAGCAGCTGGAAGCACAAACAGATTCTCCAATCTAACCTCTGGGGACAGAGGAGACGTCAAACTGTAGACCAGTTTTTAAACTGCGTAGACAGACCAGTATAACCAGTGATAAAAAAACAACAACATATTTTTCCTGCTGATTTCAACATCTGCAGAAAAGAATTACGGCCACTGAAGAAAAAAAAATTCTGGGGAAAAAAAAAAGCCTTTTTTTTTTTAACATTCTTGGAAAAAAAGTCTGAATTGTGCCTTTTTTTTTTCCTTTATTTTTAGGAAGTTGGGAAAAAAAATCTCCATTTTTTATTTGTTCTGGGAAAAAAAAAAGTCAGAATTCTGACTTTTTCTCCAGAATTTTTCCTTCAATGGCCCAACTCCTCTTCCGTAAACATCCCTCAGGTACCACGGCAAAGCTAAAAATAGAAAATTATAGAAAGTTCCTGCAGGCAAAACAAAACAAGCCTAACAACATGTTGGTGGAAAACTTGCACCAATTCAACCAATCACACGGTTGGATGGCAATGTAGTGCATTTGGTTGCTAAGGAAGAAGGGAGGTGGTGGGAGTGGCCAAAATCCACCAGGAGCAGGTTGAAGTGCCGTCCCCTGGTGGACAGGAGGACCAAAAAACCTTGGACATGTTCAGCCTGTAATGTCCTCTCCGTCTCCTGGTGGACAGGAACTGGTTTCTGAACTGGTTCATGAGGCGTCTCCTGGTGGAAGCTTCCTGAGACTTTGCTGCATGCTGATGTAAATAGTTGTTTGTAACTTTGTTGGCTAAAACCAACCATTTATATCTGCATTGCAAGTTATAGAAGTGGTTGGTTAAACATGTTTGAGGTTTTCATTAGAGATGCACCGATCCAATCCGATACCTGGGCTGAGCCGATACCCGAAACCGATCCGATATAACTGTTGAATGAGCCATATACCTTGCCATGTGAGTGAAGGTATCAAGCTGGACATAAACATTTAGCCTCGTTAAAAAAAGGCCACAAATTAACACAGATAAATAAAAGGATATAAATGTACTAAATATTTATTCACATATAACAAAATGTAAATGTATTATTATATCAATAAAACCAGAAATGACTGGATAAGAATGCTGGATCGGCCACATTTACCCAATATCAGATCCAGCTAATTTGTCAGTATCTGAGCCGATATTCGATCCAGGTATCGGATCGGTGCATCACTAGTTTTCATAACTAAAAATGACTGAATATCATATATTACACACAGTATCAATCTATTTTAATCACAAAATCTCATGAGAATTCAGGAAATACTATGAGTTTGTCACAGAATGATGAAATCTCGCAAGATTTTGTAAGTAAAATAGATCGATACTGCATTTTTAAATATCAATCTGATATTGGCATTTGAAAATTTTGCGATATTTCTGTGTATCTATATTATTTCCCACCCCTCTTTTTCAAAGTGTCGTAAGTGGATGACAAAACTGCTATTTGCAATGACTGCTTATTTTTTCAGCTTTAATATCGGTATCGATATTGGTTATCGGCCACGAGTTTTGAAATATCGGCCTATCAGATATCGGCCAAAATTCCAATATCGCGCTACTATTAAAGTCCCTACTAAAAAATCTAACTTTTCTACTTGGATCTGATTTTAAGCCACCTGTGTTCAGACCGGAGGTCAGAGGTCAGGGGCTGAAACCTAACAAGGCAGGAAAACTGCGTAAAAAGATGAAACAATAATAAAAATGACCTCTGGTCCCCGGAGGGTTCAGTGACGTCTTTATGAGAGCAGAGGATGCAGCAACCAGCCTGCAGTGCGACGTACCTGTCAATGAGGGCAATAATGATGTTCTTCACATTGACATGTTGATGCAGCTCAGCACAGGAGCGCAGGAAAGGGTTCAGGGTCTGGAGGTGGAACTCATCTGGGAAAACCTGGAAAAACAAGACTCTCAGTTCAGCTCAGACACCAATCCTCTGAGTCAGAAGAAGATTCATAGAAACGCTGATCAATAAGCAACAAACAGATTTCTGAGGCATCCGAGAGGCTGAAGCTTCACTCTCACCTTCAGCTCGGACGCTGCTGCGCAGGCGTGAAGCAGATTACTGTCCTACGGCTGCGTATTAGCTCAGAACATTTAAAACGGAGCACTGCAGAGAAATGTCGGTCATGTGTCTGCATTGTTGGATCCATTTCAGGGATCAGAAATAATGAGGTAATTGAATCTAACCATTACTGAGCTCCAGGGTTGGTAACCGTCAGAGGAACAAAGTTACGTGACTGTCACACACCTTCTGGACTAATGGAGCTGGGAAATGTGTAAATCTGCAGACATGGCAGCATATTGACTCTTGGTACAGTTTCCATGTGAGGAGGTGATGTCACAAGGTACCCGAGCCAAAAAGACCGTCTAATCAAACACTGCATCAGAAACTCCAGCAGTTTACCTGAATGATGCACTCCATGAGATATTCCTGAGCCAAGGAGTCTCTGCAGTTCACCACCTGCTCCAGCACTCCAGCAAGGACAATCTGTGGGAAACAAACAAATATGACACGTCAAATTACCAGAGATACTAAACGATGTTGGATTATTGGACCACATCCCATCTGCCCATATTTCAGAACTCATTTGGCTGATAACTGATGCCGACACCAATGTTTCCCCTCACAGCTAATGAGAGATGATCTAGTTTTGTCGTGGAATGAAAGCACAGATTTAATCTGCACTCTTTCACGTTGGCTGGTTGGAAACACAGATGTATGAAGAAAAGGCTGAAAATAGGCCTGGGACAAAAATCAATCAATCAATCAATCACACGATAAATGAACTCAATTTTTCCGGCCTTAATGTATCACCATGTGCATGCTTGTATTTGTTTTGCTGGTCTCTCGCCTCCAAACACGCTGGATGATGAGAGGGTTCATTCTGTGCATCATCATGAATGAAATGAAGGAAGTGAAGCATCTTGTCAATCATTCAGGATCTTTGTATCTGTGGGAGGAGGCGGAGCCTCAAGTACTACACATACACAGACTGCAACGAGTGAGTTTTGCAGAGCTTGGAAATGCTTACTGCAAAGCCTGAGAGTCTTTTATTTATTTATTCATTTTTGTTTGTTTATTTATTTAGGACACTTAAAAGTTCTGGACATTCCAGTGTGAAATACAAGTTGAATTGTTGCATTTGAAAGGATGCACTTGCATTATTATGATATATAAACATTACACGAGTGGTTATTTTAGTGTCGGTAATGTCGACAAATATTAGGGCTGCAACAATTAATCAACTAATCATCGACTATCAAAATAGTTGGTGACTAATTTCATAATCGGCTTGTTTATAAGCTTTGATTTTCCTCTCAAAATTGCCACTGTACCTTCCATTGCCTCGTATGTCTCTCTGTCTGCTCAGCTTTCCTTGAATAGTTTGACATAAATGAACACACACACTACCAGTCATAAGTTTGGACACGTTTTCCCATCAGATTCAATGAGAAAGTGTCCAAACTTTTGACTGGTTCTGTAAATATGCAACAATTTTGGCGTGATGACTAATCGACAAATTAACCGGTGACTAGTAGATTACTAAAATAATAGTTTGTGACAGCCCTAACAAAATAATTTATCGTCAATAATATGTGGGACAATATATCTTCCAGCAAAATTTGTTATCGTCCCAGGCCAAGCTGAAAATGATGTAATATTAACTCCCTGTTCAAAACAAGGAAAACACTTCAACCTTCACTGCAGGACAGTAAGATGAAACCATCATTCCTGGAATGAAGGTATTAAGGCGTCGCTGAGGGCTAGATGTGTAATTTCATCTGGAGAATGACTTCATATCCGTGTTGATCTCCAGCATCATGTTTACACGCTGGTCCACATTTAAAAAAAACAAACAAACAAAAAAAGACGTGAATCTCCTCTTGGAGCCCACGGCTGCAGCCACTGAGCTGGCAGCATGCATTTCAAAGCAAATGACAGAAGCGATAAGGATCTGACATCACCTCTAAACAGTTGTTAGCTGTCAGGCTAAAACACTGTTCTGACTCCCGGTGTTAGCTAGCCAGGATCCCGTGATGAGGCAGAGGGATCATAAAATGTTTAAGTCTACAGATCTTTCACTTTTTGCCACTTTATGCCAAATTTAATACTGAAAAGAGTTTTTAAACAAACAGGTCAGATATGGGTGTCCTGACCTAAAACAGGCTAGATTATGAGCAGACAGTGGCTCCACAGTAGGGCTGGGCGATATGGACCAAGGGTCATATCCCGATATATTTAGGCTGAATATCGATACACAATCTATATCTTAACATTTTTATCGCAAAGTGAAAGCAAATGTTTAGTCACAGTCAAAGCCAAAAAAATAACGTCACAAGAAGTTTCATATAAACCAGCCGGATGAAATAATGCTCAGCTCTTCAAAGAACAATAAAATGTAAATACTGTATAACAAATTCACAGATGCCAAAAAGGAACATTACAAAAGAATGAAATATGACAAACCCTAGTAAAGGCAGCACTTATATATATGACAAAACAACCATCAAACACTGAACTACGTATATCTATTAGGGATGCACAATATAGGAATTTTGGCCGATATCTGATATGGCGATATTTTAAAACTCATGTGGCCGATAACTGATATCAATACCAATATTAAAGCTGAAAAAACAAGCAGTCATTGCAAATAGTAGTTTTGTTATCTGTTTCCGACACTTTGAAAAATTGGGGTGGGAAAAAATATCGATATACTAAAATATCGCGATATGTTCATATGCCGATATCAAATATTTTACTTACAAAATCTTGCAAGATTTTATCGTTCTGTTACAAAATCGCATATTTTGTGAATTCTCGCGAGGTTTTGTAACAGAACAATGAAATATCGCGAGATTTCATTAGTAAAAAAGATACCGCATTTTTGAATATCAATATATCAGCATATGAAAATATTGCAAAATTTTCGTGAATTCCCACAAGATTTCGTAACAGAATGATGAAATATTGTAAAATTTCATTAGTAAAATAGATTGATACCATGTTTTTAAATATCTAAATATCAGCATGAGAATATCGCAATATTTCAGTGTATCAGTTTTTTCCCCACCCTTAGCCTTTAGAAGTTTTAAAGTCTGTAAAGAATAAGTTTCTGAAGGACGACTGCATCTACGTGGACATGTGAAGCGTCCCGTCATGACTCCACCACGCACCTGCTTGTACTTGTCCACGTTGACACCCTCCAGCTGGCTGAGGCGAACCAGGTTGGTGCCCACCAGAATCCGAAGCTCCTGCCGTTCCTTTTCCCGCTTCTCCCGGTCTCTGCTGTGACCCTGATGCTGCATTCGAACCCACAACTTATTCATCTCCGCAAAGTTCAGAAGGACAAAGTCGATGGAGTCGTTGATATCTCCGGTCATCTCCTCCGATCCCCTGTGGGGTGAATCGTGTACAATTAGAGCATGAAGTCATACAACTATTAATACGTGACCTAAAGAAGCATGTGTACGGTAATGTGGGGGGGTGAGGAGTCCGGCTTTGTACTGAAAGTACTGAATACTGGGGCAGGATGGCAGGAGTAGACGGGGAGAGAAAAGGTGACTTCTTACTCTGACTGCTCTCCATCATCTGGAAGTATGTTGCGGGTGCACTGGAGCAGGTAGTTTCTGAGGAAGAGGCCCCTGAGGGGGTGCTGGACGCCACGGCACATCTCAACCAGATCTTTGAGGATGTCTTTGCGAGACTGAGGGAAGGAGCGAACGTACACCACGCCCACCGTGATCAGCAGGTAGCTGAGAAGAGAGGAGACAAAAAGCTGCGGTTGGTTCAGACTCTTCATCAGTAGGCAGCAGTGTTTTTTCGTTAGCGATGACAAAATCATCCTTTTTTCATGACGATAATGAGACGATGATGACCTAACCATGTCTCTGATGACTAAAACATGACGAGACGTGTGGGAATTTTTGTTGACGAGATGAGACTGGAGGAAAATGTTCGTGTCTGGTCTGTCAGATGTTCAAAATGCAGGAAATTTCTGTCAAAAATTTCAAAATTAGTTGGATCCTCTTCTAGTTTGGGCACGTCGACCATCACTTGGCGTGCAGCGAACATTTCTGCACAGGTTTTACCGACCCGCATCCGCCCGAACCGAGACCCTCTAACCGCGGCTCTCCCTGTCAAACCTGAGCCACACGTCAACACATCAAGTTCCTAAATTCACTATAGTCGCTGTCATTTTGACACTTAGGGGCTTTAAATTCCTGCACTAAAATCATCATCCCTGCTTTTAACTTTGTTCTCTGTTCCTGCATCACCAGCAGTGTCACGTCATGTCCACAAACGAAAAAGAAACTTATTCTCACCGCGACCCGCCCGAACTACACAAATATCCGCCCACACCTGAACCGTGACATTAATCTTTGTCATTTCTATCTGATAACAGCGTTTTTGCAGGTTACCCGTCGGGTTTCTGAACTGTTGCAGGACTCTGCGGTCAGACATGCAGGTGAGGCAGCAGCAACCAGCTGCTTCACTGCTTTGGTCAGAAACGATGAAATGATTATTTACACACTTCCAAAGGCCTATAAACCATCAGAGATGCATTGTGGACTATATTATTAATATAAAAAAGTAATAAGGTTAATCGTTTTATGAATTTCACTTGAGCCTGTAACTTTGATTTCAATTTCCAATACTTAGGCCCAATTCCAATTTTTCATCCCCACCCCCACCCCTACCCCTACCCATAGCCCTTCCCCTCGGCCCTGACACTTGAAACGGAGTTTCAAGTGCAAGTGATTGAATTATTCCCCTAAGAAATGGGACAACTCTTCAAAATCGTCATGTGTCACCAAGAGTCCTCCATGAAGCAGTAAACAGACATCACGGCTGTTTCCAGAAGAGTTGGCAATGTTCACAATGCCGTCTGCAGCATTGAATTGTCAATAAAGTTTTGTTGAAAAAAAAAAAAAAGAAGCTGTCTGCAGCAGCAATAATCTCCCTTTCCTAGGCAACTGGATTATTTCTTTGGCTTAAGGCTGAAAAAACATAAAAATGAAAGGAGAAGACGCCCATCGACTCAAACTTGCCGTTAAAGTTACTTTTCAGACATGATCAGTCGCATGTAATGTTACAAAACTAGCGACTTTATTCGCATTTCTAATAAAACTGTCTTTAATACATTACAGTGACCTTAAATAGCGATTTTCATATTTTATTTACAAAAAATACTCACATTTATACGTTTCTCTGGCTGCTGCTGACGATTTCCTCTCCCTTTTGCCCATATTTCGCATGGAATTGTGTGAATATCACATACCACTCGTTTTCTAGTGTGCCCCTGGAAAATCTCCTTTTCGAGGGCCAGATAGCCCTTCCACTTCCCCCTCGCCCTCGGTCTGAACCAGAATTGGGGCATTACTACCCCTTCACATGAACACGCAAAACGAAGGGTTAGGGCTAAGGGGGGAAATGGAATTCACCCTTTCTGACCTAAAGTCAAACTTTTTTCTTTTCTAAAATAAAGCCTAACTGACTAAAACTATCAGATACAGAGATGACTGAAACTCAGATAGCTGCCAAAAACACTGGTAGGCACACACCACCTTAAACATGAAGCTCAGATGGAGACACTCACAGTCTGGGGATGATGTTCCCGGCATACTGGACCAGCTCGTACAGATCTGCCACCTTACGACCCTTGGCGAACTCGTCGGTCAGATAAACCTCCAGGTAGTGGAGTTCATCGGAGATGGCCATGTCTGCAGGTACTGTCAGGAAACACAGCGACTTTTGTGTTGGTCATGAGAGTTGCTGAACTCACCAGAACGCTCTAAACATGGATCAGCAGATGCAGTTAAAGCCATGAATTATAGACCAGTTTCAGGGACATTTACGGTTTACTTCAGCAGTTCCTCAATTTCAGCTCAACATTACTGGTCGAGTAAGATCTGCGTTCATTTACATTAAATAGTGAAGTCTGAAACGGTAATATTCTAACTTTTCTTGTAAAAGGTGTGTTATTACTTCCTCACCTGCTACAACACTGAAATGGGAGGATAATATGATGAAATGGTCTAATGTTAAAAATAGATAAATATTTTCGTACTTTGTCGAGTCCACAGGAACGCCGCAGACTTACAAAGCGACGCAGTTGGCTGTGTGTTGATAGCCGACACAAACACGGCAGTTTAGTGTCCGTGAAGGCGGATGTTCCACCAAGCCAGTGTCTGGATGATTCCTGTCAGAGGGCTTGGGTGGTGGTTACAGAGGATGGAGGTGGAGACTGGAGGCTGCACCTGTATAGCTGGACCCGGTCAGTCATGCAGCCTCCAGCTGCCGTCCTATGTGAAGTTTGCTCACTTTACAAGGTACATATTTATTTCACAAGCTGCTGCTGCCACGTACGGACAATACGTCCCAGAGCACTTTGGGGGTTTAAAATATCCATTTTTCAATCATCAAGTTTGGAAGCTGTCGTATGCGTGTTGTTAATTTGTGTACGTCCTCAGACTGCAATACCCTGTAACTGCGGTGACCACGAGTCCTTAGCAGGAACTAACATGGCAGTTTCCATGGTTCTGGATGTGAAACATGTCTTCAGAGGCTCAGATTTCCACCAATGGAAAAGACAAATACCACGCATTACAGGTTGACATGGCAACCTTCCACTTCTCTGCAGTCATGCTCAGAAAACAGAGTAAGTTAGGACTCATCCATCCATCTGTCCAACCATCCATCCACCCATCGAGCATCCAGTCATCCACCCATCCATCCATCCATCCATCCATCATTCATTCATCTATCCATTCATCCATCATTCATTCATCCATCCATCCTTCATTCATCCATCCAGTCATCCATCCATCATTCATCCATCCAGTCATCCATCCATCCATCATTCATTCATCCATCTATCCATCCATCCAATCATTCATTCATCCATCCATCCAGTCATCCATCATTCATTTATCCAGTAACCCATCCATCCATCCATCATTCATTCATCCATCTATCCATCCACCCACTCATTCATTCATCCATCCAGTCATCCATCCATCTACCAATCACTCATTCATCCATCCAGTCATCCATCCATCTATCCACCCATCCAATCATTCACCCATCTAGTCATCCATCCATCCTTCATTCATCCAGTCATCCATCCACACATTCATTAATTCATCCATCCATCCGTCCATCCATTCATTTATCCAATCATTCATTCATCCATCTATCCATCCAATTGTTCATTCATCCATCCATTATTCATTCATCCTTCCTTCCATCCATCCATCCATCTATCCAATCATTCATTTATCCATCTATCCAATCCAATCGTTCATTCATCCATCCAGTCTTCAATCGATCCATCATTCATTCATCCATCTATCCACCCACCCAATCATTCATTCATCTATCTAGTCATCCATCCATCCATCCATCCATCATTCATTCATCCAGTCATCATCCATCCATCCATCCATCCATCCAATCATTCATTCATCCTATCATTCATGCATCCATCCATCCATTCGTTCACTCAACAATCATTCATTCATCCATCCATCCATCCATCCGTCCATCTATCCAATCAGTCATCCAACCATCATTCATTCATTCGTCCATCCAATCATTCATCCACCCATCACCCATCCATCCATCCGTCCATCCATCCAATCATTCATCCACCCATCATTCATCCATCCATCCATCCATCCATCCATGTTCTTATGATGGCGTTTGAAGGTTCTACAACATTATTCGTCTCCTGGTAGAACGTGTTCCTGCTGTGGTTTTTGATGCTGAAAGACGACAGAGTTGAATGGAACTTTTTATTCTGTGTTCTTGAGAAAATTCATTTTGGTTCCAGATTTATGGCGATGATTAAAACCCTTTATCAATATCCAAAGCCATCAATTCTCACTAACTGACGTCTTTTCAGCTTCCACTGACAGAGGAACTCGGCAGCGTGCCCCCTGTCACCTCTACTAATTGCTTTGGTAAGTGAACCACTGGCCTGTTACAATACGACTGAACCCACAGATCCACGGAGTCGTAGCTGGAAATGACTTCTATTTACATAGCACTACACGTGGACGACGACATGCTTTTCTTAAACTAAGCCTGACACAACTTTTCCTGCTCTGGCTGATCTACTGGAGGCCTATGGCTCGATTCCAGGGGAACAAGGTGAACAACACAGAGTATTATCACGCCTCATTTCAACACAGAAGCTGGGCCATATCTGAATACACCACTTTTACGTTACTATACTCGTTTATCATTTCATTGCTCACAACATTGGTGCAACAGATCCATCTCCACGGTTTGGTACGCACATGAGCCACAGATTGAGGGGATGAGGAGGGTTGTTTTTAACTTTCTTGTGTATATCCCTAAATCTTGAAATAAACAGAAATAAAAATCAAACTGAAGGATACAGAGCTCATAGTAGCTTTTTGGAGAAAGCATGGAGGTCCTCAGTTCACCCAGCATGTTGGAGGCATGCTTTAGAGCATCCATCAACTTGTTCTTGTCCTGCAGACACACAAGAGTCAACATGTAAACACAGCAAGCCTAACAAGAAAAAAAGGTTTTAAAGGAACGTTTTCCATCACATCTACAGCAGTGATCCTGATTTAAATGATGAGCAGATTTGGATTGAACTGGATTAGTCTGAATTTAGCACTCTACAGATAAACGCAGAACAGAGCTGTAGACTGGAGCGGACTGAGAAGTTCCCAACCATCAACCTACCAGGCATCGCTTCATTTGGAAGGACTGGACCTTCACAGCCTGCACAGCTTCATCTAGAAGCTTCTCCTGCTCGTCCTGTGGAGACTGCTGGGTGGTTGGCTGCAACAAAACCATAAAAGCAACTCACTCATTCTCATCCGATATCATTACATCATTATGCTGAAGATGTAAATATAATAAATCAGGTGTTTCTGGATCCTGTTCACATACGGCTTCTTCTCTGCATGACCGAGCTTCAACCTGCATTTGTGAATTTCAGGGTGCCTCTCTTGAAATGCTCCTTTTATACCCAGTCATGTTATGGCCATTTCCCAGTAAAAAACAGTTGTCAAATGCTCCTCGAGTTCTTCCAGGCTTTTGTTGCTCCTGTTCCAACTTTTTACAGACGTGTTGCTTCACAATCAGAGACGATTTTACATCAAATGTTTCATCATCTGAGATGTTGTTCATCTTCTACTGGGAATAAAACATTGTTTGTCTTCTACTGGGAATAAAAAAGGTTGTTTATCTTCTACTGGGAATAAAACACGTCGTTTATCTTCTACTGGGAATAAAACATTTATATTTTATAAAAATGAATAAAGTTTGTTCATTTCTTTGACTAAATTGTTTAATAGTCATAACTTTAGTTTTGGTTGTTGTTTTCGGTGGGGGTGGGGGGTTAAGTAACAATAAAATGCCTAAGATACAGTTTTCATAAAAACTAATAACCTCTAATAATAATAATAATAAGAAGAAGAACTACTGGTTCCATTTGGGAGTCGAAAGTGCCGGCTCTTGTGAAAGAGTCGAGTCAAAAGAGACGAATCGCTGAAAAGAGCCGGTAGTTCAGTGCTGCCTGCAGTAATAAAGACAGTAAACATCTGCGGCATCTGACCAGCTCTCATTCTGACATGAGTCTGTTTCATTCCTTCAGGCTCCTGAGCTGAATCAATGAACGACTCTCCTTACTGATTCTTTCCGTCCAGTTCCCGGTAGTTTGGATCAGCTGTAAACAGCGTCCAACATCTGTGGGTGGTGCAGCCATCTCCACAACAACAGGCGTTACAGCTGCGAGGAAATGTGCTCCGACCTGACGTGCAGTGGAAACACCGCTTCCTTTGTTACACGGAGACAAAATCCACAACATTTCCCCGTGACAGCAGGATATGAGACAGCTAGCATGCTAGCTAGTAGCTACAGCTAGCGTTAGCTGTCAGACATTTTCACTGTTTTTGCTTTCAAATCTTCAAATGAAAATATTCATATGGGTGCAGACGTATTGCAAAATAAAAGAATATTATGCGTAGTTTAGCAATAAGGTGAAAATAGCACATGTCTGGATGAGAATGTGCTCGCTTGGATGTATGAGTCAGTTAGCCTAGCATGCTAACTGTCAGACGCAGGCCCGTCCAGAGCTGCGCTCTCTGGTTTAACACCAGCTCAGGTCTGATGGAGGACCAGCTCCTTCCCCGGCTGGCCTCTGATACAAGACAGTGTCTGAAAGAGCACCCCAATATACTCACAACTGCTTATAATAGTGAAAAACTCACCATGGTTGATAGAGGTGCTTCCGATCAGAGACGCTGCTCCGTCATGTGACCCGCAGCTGCGACGCCTTCACGGACACGCTCAGCAGCGGACAGGCGGGGTCTGTCTTTAACTGCTCACTTCAGGGACAACACACGCTTTCCACAGTGATTCTCTTATAAAAACACACGTTTGTGAACCGCCGTATGCCTCATGACCAGCAAACATTAGTGTCTATGTTTCTTTCATACATCTGTCATCTCTAAATCTGGGATCAGTCGTTTTAGGCTCTTTATCCTTCAAAGTATCTCAAGTTTTTGCATTTCCCCACATTGGCATCACTTTTGGGCTAAAAGGGAGGAAGATCTAGCAGATGGAGAGAGACCGAACCAAAATTTGAATTACACCTGCCATCTCTGTTACAGGAGGTGGTAGTCCTGCATTTGCATCATCCTCAGCCTGCTAGCTTTTTAAAATCTAACAGCAAGTGGCTGCAATTTACTTCATACTCTTGCTACATGTGTTTTCTTTTTTTTTTTTTTTTTTTTTTTACTAAAAACATTTGGTTTGATGGAACGGTTGCTGAGGGCGGGAAACCGTGAGTTGAGGGTCTGGCTGGCAGACCAGCTCCTGTCGAAAATGATAAGGCTTATAATTAAAAGATGTACACCAGCCTGACTAACGCCATGTATGAGATACACGGCAAGTCAGTCTGGGCTCCCTCCATTGGAGAATGATTCCACTCCGGTAAAAAATTGACCGGACCAATCACAGCGCAGCATTAGAATTATTAACAGATGAACGTTAAACTCCTCCGACGTCTCCACTGCTGTTTCTGCTCTGTTTTGGTGCGTAACTAACAGCTTCAGGGTTATAGTCACATGACGTGCGACACAAACGCTTTCTCATATTAGTAGTTCAGCAATAAACAATGCTGACATGTAACAGAGTATTTATAATAATAAAACCAAACATTCTATGTTAATATACACAAGAAAATTACATTAAATAGAGAGAGAAAAACAAGTGTAAACACTGACTTCCGGCGCCGCCATAGCAACGTAGCAACAGAGTTAGGATTTCTTTGTATATGTGCATTATTGGGTTGTTGTCAACATCTGGTGAAAATTTCATGTCAATAGCTCTACTAGAAATATATTTTCTGAGAAAAATGTTCAATACTTTTTCCCCGCTGTATGAAATCTGTAAACTATGTTGAGTGGGGGTATCAGCCAACACTCCCTATTATTGGCCAATGCCAATACCTGCAAAAGAACGCAAATATCTGCCGGACAGTGTATTGTTCTATTCTTGAGGTTGTTCCAAGAAGTGGGTTTAGCTTCTGGCTTTGCTGGCTATGTTAACCCAGATTAAAGGGATAGTTCAGGTTTTTGGACATGAAGTTGACTGTCTGTAGCTCTGATGCAACAGTGAAATCTCCACTGTCACAGAAACTCCTGCTCTGAGAAACGTCCGGTAATGTACCAGAGAAAAAGTAGTTCTGAAGCTGTACGGGGGCGCCGTTCACCGGTTTTAAGCTATAAAAAGTATGCATGTGGGTTTTTTTAGGACTATTTCAAGAATTTTAAAACATCCCGGCCTTATGTCAGACCTTGATATAAATTCAGACTATCTCTTGGCCGCTATTACTCTGCCGCATAGTTGCGCAAGCCGTTACCTAGTACAGAAATAATAATAATAATAATAATAATAATAATAATAATAATAATAATAATAATAATAATAATAATGGATCAGATTTATCTTGTCAAGGCACTCAAAGCGCTCACAGTAGATCCAGTATTCATGCACTCCTCATTTATACTTGGTGATGGTAGCTATGTATGTAGGCACAGCTGCCCTGGGCAGACTGACAGTGTAGGTACCAGATGTGCTCGGGGGCCTGCTTTTGGCGATGACGTCACCAGGCCCCTGGGCTGAGAAGTTTTGTAGGCCCTGTCCTGTGTGAAATGAGTGTTTAGCGAGTGAAAACATGGCGTCAGTCCTATCCTACGGTGGCTGGGAAGTGCAAAACATTAATACATTTACCTGAAACACTTTTGCAAGTTCAACAAAACACTTATACAAGTTCAACAAAACACAAATACAAGTTAAAAAAAACACTTATACAAGTTAAAAAAACACGAATGCAAGTTAAAAAAACACGAATGCAAGTTTAACAAAACACGAATGCAAGTTAAAAAACACTTATACAAGTTCAACAAAACACGAATGCAAGTTAAAAAAACACGAATGCAAGTTCAACAAAACACGAATGCAAGTTAAAACACACTTATACAAGTTCAACAAAACACGAATGCAAGTTAAAAAAACACGAATGCAAGTTAAAAAACACGAATGCAAGTTACAAAAACACGAATGCAAGTTACAAAAACACGAATGCAAGTTCAACAAAACAGGAATGCAAGTTCAACAAAACACGAATGCAAGTTAAAAAACACTTATACAAGTTCAACAAAACACGAATGCAAGTTAAAAAAAACACGAATGCAAGTTCAACAAAACACGAATGCAAGTTAAAAAAACACAAATGCAAGTTAAAAAAACACGAATGCAAGTTAAAAAAAAACACGAATGCAAGTTTAACAAAACACGAATGCAAGTTAAAAAACACTTATACAAGTTCAACAAAACACGAATGCAAGTTAAAAAAAACACGAATGCAAGTTCAACAAAACACGAATGCAAGTTAAAACACACTTATACAAGTTCAACAAAACACGAATGCAAGTTAAAAAAACACGAATGCAAGTTACAAAAACACTAATGCAAGTTCAACAAAACACGAATGCAAGTTCAACAAAACACGAATGCAAGTTAAAAAACACTTATACAAGTTCAACAAAACACGAATGCAAGTTAAAAAAAACACGAATGCAAGTTTAACAAAACACGAATGCAAGTTAAAAAACACGAATGCAAGTTCAACAAAACACTTATACAAGTTCAACAAAACACGAATGCAAGTTAAAAAAAAAAAAAAAAACACTTATACAAAGACACGACCCGGAAGTGATTGGTGGCGATCGCTGCACTGTCTGTTCTTTCTTTCCTTTTTTCTTTCTTTCTTTCTTATTAAATGGGCAAAATTAATTGTACATGCATTGTATAATATTACAGAGATAAAAACATCTTCGTAATTTTGACGAGTAGGTATTTTTTGTTTCATTTCTTATTTTTAATTTTTAAGTTTAAAAGTCTTCCAGTAATTTTTAAAATCATTAGATTGAAAAACTAGAAAATAAGGGCATTTATCTATTTATTTTGCCAGATCATTTTGTGGATGTAATATTTTTGTAGGATAATGATAAAATTTAGATATGTAGGCCTATTTCTCATTTCAGGAAAAACAGTCTCTTTCTGCCTGTGGTACTATGAGTAATCGGTATCAATCGGTGATCAAAATCACATCATAACAGAAATTGAATTCTCGGGAGCGAAACTTCCCACATCCGGTATGCGCTGGCACCTAGCAACCAGGAGCGCGGTGAATACAAACGGTTGCTATGCGGGATCAGCGCTTTGTCTTTATCACTTGTCCCTGTGACAAATTGCTGTAAACCATGAGGACGAGTTGTGCGGCGGTGTTCTGCACAGCACACAACCTTCAAGTAGGTGGAAGCTGTCTTTCTTCAGGTTTCTGGCGTATAACGAGTCAGCTGAGCGCCGTGATCAGTGGACCGAATCAGTGAGGAAGGTGAGATGGCACTGTGTGGAGTCATGTAAATGTTTATTAATCATTTTACGTTTGTCTATATAACCACCTTCCCCCTAAAAATAATCAAATCACACGTTATAAAATAACCAACCCATATGTCATTACTGAGGCAGTGCCTCCATTTGAACACCTGTAGCTTTACATTCAATATCAGTTGCTCTGCTCGATAATAATAATAATAATGGTTGATGTTGTGGTACTACATATTTTCTTTGGAATTTCATCAATATAAATAGCTAACTGCCACAAAATATTTATGTGGACACTGAACGGAATAACTATCCTTTATTATACAGACAAATGAGAAGAACTATATATGCCAGCCAATTATGAAATGTAATTTTCAGATATTTAATATTATAAATATAAAACATGAATACGATTTAGACTTCCATCTAGGAAGTGCCTATTTTACAGTTTAGTTATACACAGCTGGGAGCTCACTAAAGAGATCCGGGTATTCCAAATCAAGACATTTTGTTGGATCATCCACTCAAACATCAGCCGGTAAACGATACAGACAGTCAGACAATCCAACCAATGTCAAGAGGCAAAATACGACGTTGTTTATGACAGGTATATAGGGGAAAGTGGTTTTGAAGTATTTGTATCAACATATTGCCATTATAATCAGCATAGGGAACTCAGGTGTGGGGAAATTCATCTGCAAAGATTGTGGTAACATATGGCTCACTGTGTACTATTGAAAAATAAAATCTGTAGGCCTAAGTCAAGTAAATTTCGTTCTTTTTCAAATTTTATTTTGACCAGGTATGCACACAAGTAACAATTAAAAAAATACACTTTTAACCAACATTATCAACATTACAACAAACAACTGGAAAACTCAAGTGTGAATAATAAACACTATTTATCAATAAAGGTATTACATAATTACAATTGAGAACACATTTTTGTAATCAATATCCATTCAGAAATTTTCTCCAACCTGCATCAGGTTATATACACAAACGTACAATGATTAATAAACGTTGGCTCCACACAGTGCCATCTCTGTTCACCTTCCTCACTGATTCGGTCCACTGATCACGGCGCTCAGCTGACTCGTTATACGCCAGAAACCTGAAGAAAGACAGCTTCCACCTACTTGAAGGTTGTGTGCTGTGCAGAACACCGCCGCACAACTCGTCCTCATGGTTTACAGCAATTTGTCACAGGGACAAGTGATAAAGATAAAGCGCTGATCCCGCATAGCAACCGTTTGTATTCACCGCGCTCCTGGTTGCTAGGTGCCAGCGCATACCGGATGTGGGAAGTTTCGCTCCCGAGAATTCAATTTCTGTTATGATGTGATTTTGATCACCGATTGATACCGATTACTCATAGTACCACAGGCAGAAAGAGACTGTTTTTCCTGAAATGAGAAATAGGCCTACATATCTAAATTTTATCATTATCCTACAAAAATATTACATCCACAAAATGATCTGGCAAAATAAATAGATAAATGCCCTTATTTTCTAGTTTTTCAATCTAATGATTTTAAAAATTACTGGAAGACTTTTAAACTTAAAAATTAAAAATAAGAAATGAAACAAAAAATACCTACTCGTCAAAATTACGAAGATGTTTTTATCTCTGTAATATTATACAATGCATGTACAATTAATTTTGCCCATTTAATAAGAAAGAAAGAAAGAAAAAAAAAAGGAAAGAAAGAACAGACAGTGCAGCGATCGCCACCAATCACTTCCGGATCGTGTCTTTGTATATTTGTTTTTTTTTAACTTGCATTCGTGTTTTGTTGAACTTGTATAAGTGTTTTTTAACTTGCATTCGTGTTTTGTAGAACTTGTATAAGTGTTTTGTTGAACTTGCATTCGTGTTTTTTAACTTGCATTCGTGTTTTGTTGAACTTGCATTCGTGTTTTTTTAACTTGCATTCGTGTTTTGTTGAACTTGTATAAGTGTTTTTTAACTTGCATTCGTGTTTTGTTGAACTTGCATTCGTGTTTTGTTGAACTTGCATTAGTGTTTTTGTAACTTGCATTTGTGTTTTTTTAACTTGCATTCGTGTTTTGTTGAACTTGCATTCGTGTTTTTTTAACTTGCATTCGTGTTTTGTTGAACTTGCATTCGTGTTTTTTTAACTTGCATTCGTGTTTTGTTGAACTTGTATAAGTGTTTTTTAACTTGCATTCGTGTTTTGTTAAACTTGCATTCGTGTTTTTTTTAACTTGCATTCGTGTTTTTTTAACTTGCATTTGTGTTTTTTTAACTTGCATTCGTGTTTTGTTGAACTTGTATAAGTGTTTTTTTTAACTTGTATAAGTGTTTTGTTGAACTTGCATTCGTGTTTTTTAACTTGCATTCGTGTTTTGTTGAACTTGCATTCGTGTTTTTTTTAACTTGCATTCGTGTTTTGTTGAACTTGTATAAGTGTTTTTTAACTTGCATTCGTGTTTTGTTGAACTTGCATTCGTGTTTTGTTGAACTTGCATTCGTGTTTTGTTGAACTTGCATTCGTGTTTTGTTGAACTTGCATTCGTGTTTTTGTAACTTGCATTCGTGTTTTTTTTAACTTGCATTCGTGTTTTTTTAACTTGCATTCGTGTTTTGTTGAACTTGTATAAGTGTGTTTTAACTTGCATTCGTGTTTTGTTGAACTTGCATTCGTGTTTTTTTAACTTGCATTCGTGTTTTGTTGAACTTGTATAAGTGTTTTTTAACTTGCATTCGTGTTTTGTTAAACTTGCATTCGTGTTTTTTAACTTGCATTCGTGTTTTTTAACTTGCATTCGTGTTTTGTTGAACTTGTATAAGTGTTTTTTTTAACTTGTATTTGTGTTTTGTTGAACTTGTATAAGTGTTTTTTTTAACTTGTATTTGTGTTTTGTTGAACTTGTATAAGTGTTCTGTTGAACTTGCAAAAGTGTTTCAGGTAAATGTATTAATGTTTTGCACTTCCCAGCCACCGTACTATCCTCTCTCTCATCGTTGTGTGGGATTACTGCTTCATTTGTAAAACCTTTTGGCAATCAGCACCTTGGACAGTTGCAGCGAGCTGCGCTGTTTGGCGAGTGCGTGCATGTGTGCGTGTCGTATGTGCGCGAGTGAGAGTGAGTGTATACAGTTGTAGCATGATTTCCAACTTGTCAACTTGGTGTGGTGACATCATCAGAAGACAATCGGTTAACAAGCATAAAGTTATTCGTGTACAAAACACACAACAAGATGACATATGAATACATCTATAAAGAACACGTTTATTCAAACTGTGTCTGCTGCCTTTCAAGTTTGGCATTGCTGTGCAGCACAACTCATTCTGTTAGCTACAGTTTTGTTGTGTGTTTTTTTTTTCTTACACGTAAGCACCTCATCAATACAAAAACCTGAAATATAAAATTCAGCAAAAAATGTAGCCAAAAGGTCTATTTGGAAGGATGAAATTAAAGACATAAAAGATCAAACATCACTACAATGATTCTCTGGAACAACATCAGAGGTGGTGTTTCAAAATAGTAAAAGAAAATAAATAAGTAAAATAAAAAATATATAAAAATATAAATAAAAATAATTTGTTCTGTTCACTTTTTTTTCCTCCAATATGTCAGTCATTCTTGTCTGTTGTGATGGGCCAGTGGGCCACATGGTGTTGCTAATTTTGCTGCAAATGTTATACTAGGTAGCTACAGAAACTAAGGTAAAAAAAAAGACAATAAAAACACGTTAAAAACCTGAGAAAAAAAAAAAGCTTTTTTTGCGTCCATGTGGAGGTGTTGGGTGGACCTGGCACCTTTTGGAGGACAAATTAAGCACTGACTACATGTAACATTAAGGGACATCAGGAATACGTAACACGGCAACAATATTGTACTGCGTTCATTGTCTACGTACATGTTCTGTATTTGTGTTTCAGGTACTGTGATTAAAAAGAAAACTGCACTCGGAGCTTATTTCATAGGAGATGTGCAAAGTTATCAGCTCTCTTTTCTTCATTTACGTCTGGAGTGTGTTTATGGTGTGTGTCTGTACTATCATTATTTGTAGATTTTGTAGATTTGTAGGTTTATTTTAGACAATTAAAGAAAAATGACAAATTTCAGAAAATATTTCAACAAACAAATAAACAAGTACCACACAAAAAAGTGTTTGGTAAACAGTAACTACCATTACCAAACAACATATACACACCAGTGTTACATTACAAATTGAACATAATCTAAACCAATACAATAAACAAGATAATTCCACATAATAAGCTTATCAGTATATGTACCCTCAGATCTGACATTGATTATTGATTAATTCATTAATGTAAATTGTCTGAAAAGGGGCAACTTATTAAGGCTATTATTTATTATTTCGGCTATCAGGACATTTACAGAAGGTGATACAGCTGTTGTATGTCCCTTATGATAAATAGAATAATATTCCTCATAAAATTCGTCCATGTTTTCCCAAAAAAACTCCCGTAAAAACCCTTTCTGTAATTTGTCCAGACATTCTGCCAGCTTTAAACTGATCATATAGCATGACAATATCAACAGGCGCAGGACCCGAGCCGATCTGTTAACCCGAGCACATCTGGTACCCACAACAGAAGAGGGGGAATAATTCCACGTCTACGGCCCCTCCAACCACCACCGTAACATTCACAGAGATTCATAAACCAGTGGTGCCCCACAGGAGGCAAGGAGGGTTAGTGTCTTGCCCAAGGACACAAAGTCAGATGGCTGGGGATCGGGATTTGAACCACAGATCCTTCAATCATTTGCCAACATGCTCTACCACCTGAGCCACAGCCGCCCCAATCAATTGGGACCGAGCCCCACAAACTTTAACTGTTTACAACACAGAACACGTGGTAGCCTATTATAAATGAGGAAGACTATGGCCCCGTCCCAATCGGTCTCCGCCGAGTGACGTAACATTTGTTGCTTAACCAGCAGTAACCAGCGCTTGACGCCATTTCAGGCGTAAAACTGTCAGTGGTCAAACCGGCGTGGAAATGAGCACATCTGATCACAAAAATGATCTTATGACTGAATCCATGTGTGATTTATAAAATGTTCGTGTCTGACCAAACAACAGAATATTGGTCAGAAATGCACCGTCATCCAGCTGTTTCTCCTGAAACAGCAGCGCAGACAGGTGGAGGCTGGTCGGATCTGAGCCTGACCCGGACAGGAACATAAGAAACGATAACTTTCATTAGTTAAACTAAGAAACAGTCTACCGAATGAACACTTGCACAACGTTAATGTATAGATTAGATTAATTCATAGAAACGGATCTCCTCCACTCAACTCCGTGTCTCCTGGGAGCTGCAGTTACCAGCGCATCTGTCCTTCTGGCTGCGCATAATGTTTATAAACTAGTATTTCTGTTATTTAACTTGTCAATAAAGTCTTGACAAGTTACAGCATCGCTGTACAGCTCCACACAGGTCAGGGTTGTGTTGCAAACTTTCTCTGAGTCTAAAGCAGCGTTTCCCGCTGGTACGATGCACCTGCGCCTTTCTGCAGCCCGACTGTCCGTCTTCTTCCAAGCAGCCGAGCTTTCTTTTCTTTATTCAGACATCAACAGTGAGATAATAAAGTCTGATTTGTCTTGAAATTGTTGGCGATCAGTTGTCGCCTTCATCAGAAGTTAAAACACTCTGCTGTTAAGATCATCTGGCTGGTTTGACACCTGCAGCTCCTGGAGACAGAAGACAGGAGGTGATCCGTCGTTTCTATTAAGTAATCTGTACCCTAAAGTTATAGTCTATAAGTGCTCAGTCAGCAGACTGTTTCTTAGCTTAGCTAATGAAAGTTATTTTTTCTTCTGTCCCTGTGCGGGTCAGGCTCAGATCCCACAGTCCGGGTCAGGCTTGGATCAGCCTCCGCCTGTCTGCGCTGCTGCTTCAGGGTAGAAGCAGCTGGATGAGGAGGGATTTCTGACGTAGATTCTATTGTTTGGTCAGACAGGAACATTTATGAATCACACGTGGATGCAATAATAAGATCATTTATATGATCAGATGTGCGCTCATTTCCACGCTTGTTTGATAAATGGGACCGCTGACTTTTATACACCTAAAATGGCGTCTTAGCAACAAAAGTCACGTGTCTGGCAGAGACCGATACCAGCACTTCCACCCTTGCGCCCCTAGAATGCGCGCTCCCGTTGAGGGGTTGAAGTGCGTAGTGTGTCCCAATTCTCCAGGGCTGCTCGAGGGCGGAAGCCCGCCGTGCCCCTTTTGCACCCTCAATCCACACTTCAGTGAAGTCTGCATCTATGCAGACTTCACCGAAGTATATTGCCCATAATTCATTGCTGCATGTGACGTTTTGTACCATAAAGGTGGAACATGTCCATGTTTGGTGATGAGCTCCTGCCTGTGGTGAAAAAAAAGCCATTTCAGATGTAAACGCTGAAATATTCAATCTTTGGTGCTGTAGGTGAAATAATTACTGAAGTTTGGCATGTTACTTCGGAACATACTTTGAATATTAAAATTCAAAGCATTTGAATAATGAAAGTTATCAGTTTACTGATAAAAGTAGCTAAATATTTTTTTATTTTAAAACTTTATTTACAGGTAAGTCCAGTCGAGACGCAACGTCTTTAACAAGGGAAACCTGTTTACCTGACATAGTTTAGTTTAGTTTAGTTTATTATGGATCCCCATTAGTCTTCATCAGTGAAGAATATTCTTCCTGGGGTCCAGATCAACATAAATTTTGAACATACAATCAACAAAAACACAGGTTAACTAAATTAAAATACAATACTAATCAAACATTTTGATAGAAAAAAGCAAAAACTAAATAAGTATACAATACCAAAGCATCTAGATTTACAATGAAATTAAGGATAAAAATAATTATGTAGCCATACTTCTGTAAGCCTTACAACTCATGTGATTAATACGGGTCTCAGTTCCCAATGTAACTCAAAGAACTTATACATGTTTTTATGGACATGTGGACATTTATGGACATTCTATGCTAACGATAACAGTCACAGATCAGACAATTTAATCATTATTATACATTTGTTTAGAATGTAACAGTTATTTAACCTGTACTGGTGAAATTCTACAGCCATCTTACATAAATTAGTTCAGTAATTCATTTATTTATTAATCAAACTTGTGTGGATTTCATAACATCTATTTTACAAGAACAGATGAAATTAACTTTATTCAGTTTATGTTTAAAAAATGACGTCTATTCACCGGGAACAGAGATGAAGCTGAGTTTGGCAGCAATGACATGAAATGACGTGGTTCAAAATGGAGGAACCATCACTGTCCCAATTCTACCTTTATCTCGCATTTGCAACCTGCACACTCCAACCCTTAATGTGCACTTCTGCCAAGTGCGCACTTCATACAAGGGTGTAGGGTTTAGGGTGGGTATTGGGACGGGGCCTATGTCAGACTATGAAAGCGACAATGATTTGTCCTTTACACCTTTGCCAGGGGGTTATCTTTATGAACCAGAGTACACTGATGTACCTAGAGCTACCAACAGCTGTTTACACTGCCCAGGTTTACACCGTCCAGTCTTGCTTTGCTTTTACTCCGTTGGAGTTTAGGTCTCATTTTAAATCAGTAGACACTAGATGAGGACAGATTAAATACATCTGACTTTTCAAACATTAGTGGTGGTCGGAGTGGACCACTTGTAAGCTTTTATTTCCCTAAGGTCCGACTGTCGTTTGACAAAGTGCAAAATAACTGCAATTCTCATCTTTTTAAGAAAAAAACCCTAGTATTTTTTTAATAACCAACGATATCTATAACACTTTTTTTCTGTTTTACACCAGAAAAGCTCGCAGATCTGAGGTGATTAATCAGAGGCAAACTGCGCTTCGTCTGCGCGCTGGAGCTGAACCAAACCACACTGCAACAGATCAGTTTTATATTGCAGAAAATATTGATAAACAGAATATCAAAGCATCGCACAGCTGCATCCACCTCCAACCTCTGGTCTCCTCCACATCATGGCATCAGGCTGACAGTGTAAGTAAAAAGCAGGTGTTTGGACCTCAGGACGCAGCTTCCAGCTTCGTTCCTAATGTCAAACCCACGGTCTGCTACCTCAATAAATACATGATTAATATTTTACATGTACTATCTAAATACTTACATGAACTTATTTTCATTTTGGTAAAATTGGACAAGGAAACTAAAGGATGAAAAAAAGTGAAGCAGAAAACTTCGATAACTAACAAGACTTAAACTAAACCACAGAATGCACACAAACTGAAACACTACAAAAACCCTCAGACCATGACATCGTCAATGTGTCCGTTAGAAACCTGACAACCGTCAGAGACCAGAAGAGACCTCTGATGTAGTTCCTGGATGTGCCCAGCAGAGGGCAGCAGGGCAACAACTATCAGGAAAAAAACATTTGCTCCTCCAGAAACTTCAACTTCCTGCCATTCAGTTCAGGGAAAAAGACAAAATGAAGCAGCAGAACTTTACACAATAAAATATGAGTGTAAATGAAGCTGGGATTGAACAGAGTTGAAGCAAAGTTGAAGTAGAGATTTAATCCTGATTGTTTGACCTTCCTGCTGTGCTCTTACCCATAGTGGGTAAGATTGTGGTACAATCTCGTCTTATCCCACCACAGTACTTTCCAGTCATGGTTGTCTGCATCACAGAGAGAGCTTCAAACCTTCACTTGTCTCAGGACTGCTAGGGCGGTGCTTCAGTGCTCATGTAGGACCAGTGTGGTTATAACACATGGACACCTTTCATGGCATTCAGTAACAGACAGGGTTCCCGCGGATCCTTAAAAAGTCTTAAAAGGCATTGAATTCATAAATATAAAATTAAGGCCTTAATTGGCATTAAAATGTCTTAAATCCATCTTTCAAAAGTCTTAAAAATTTCAACACATGATTAGAAAGCTTTCATCATTTAAAGTAGTTTCAAATCTCAAAAGAAATAGTAATATTTATTTATTTTAAATAATTTACCAAATGACACCCGTGGTAACATTGCGCAATCACAATAGCAGAACCAACAAAACAGTGACGGTTGCAGGCGGGACTCTAAAATCAGGTGTACGTTGTTCATGATGCAGCTACTTTGGGGGGTGAGTGATTGAGTTCTTCGTTAATAGACTAAACAATCTAATGTTATTTATGTGGTTTACATGACGGCATGTCATCGCTGCTCTGTGTCGCGCTCAGCTCTGTTTCTCTGTGATGTGACACGTGTCTGCGGCGCGAGCAGACGCGCTGCAGTCGCGCCGCAGGACAGAACACGCTCAGAAAATACGTCAACTACCTGAAACTCAGACACAAATATCAAAGTTTTAAAGCTCTGCCAAGAAGGTGGAGATAGAAAGACTCGCACTCCTTCCCAGTAGGGATGGGCGATATTTTATCGTGTGCGATATATCGTCAAAGAAATTCCCCACAATAACAATTTGAATTTATCGTTTTTATCGTGAGATGACAATTTATCAGGTTGTGTTTGCAGTTGCACTACTTTGTTTTTATAAGCCGAGTTAGCTTTGCTGTTTGCATCGTTTGAATTAATGTGGAATTTGGTCTCTCATATTTCAGACTTGTTTGATTAGTGTCACTACAGTTTTGCAATACAGGTGCACTACTTGAACTTAATTGATATAGTTTAGTGGCTTTAGTATTTTGTAGGGCTTTCAAGACAGAATTTAGTGACAGATTTATAATACAAAATATTTTGCTGATAGTTTTTATCGTCACTTATCGTTACCGTGATAAATAAGAGAAATTATCATGATATATTTTTTAGTCCATATCGCCCATCCCTACTTCCCAGTTGTGTAATATGCGGAAAATTGTTGTGTATGGTGTGGAAACGCGCACAGCTGAAGCCTCCGATGTAGGCAACAGTAGCTGCGTTTACATGGACCCAAATAGACCGATTGCTTTCGGTTTAAAAGCTCTTTCGGAATTAAAATGATCCATGTAAACGCCTCTTTCTGAATGAAAAGCGCCGAACCGAATGAATTTTCATTCGGTTTCACAGGGGTAGAATTTTCCTTTCCCCAAACCGAACGGGGTATCATGTAAACGCTGAATCGGAAAGTTATGAAGTTGCGCTCTTACAGCGCATGCTTCAATGAGACGTCAACGTGAAACAAGTGACGTTTCCTCACTTTGACAGATGGCTGTGAACAACGTAATTCCCTGGACAGCGAGAAAGTTTGTTTTTAACTCAAACTCTGTCTTTACAGCTTTTCCTCTTGGTTGTCTCCAGTAGGAGCTCATGAGGATCAGCTGCTGCTTCATTACCGTCCTGCAGAAACCACAATGACTGTGACGATCAGCTGTTTGTAGACCTCCGTCTTTAATAAATAACGTGATTTACATCATTCTGCGCATGTCAGGCAGGATTATTCTGAATGAATATTGGCGCATGTACACGCCAGATCCGAATGTATTAGTTCCCATGTAAAGAGCTGCCCTGAAATCCTCAATCAGAATGATTTCAATCCGAAGGGGAAAAAAGTCTCCATGTAAACGTGGCCATTGTGAGATCCCTCAATGTGCACCAAAATTAGGCTTTTAAATATGAAATGCTTAAAAAAAAAAAAAAAAATCCGGGGAGCATGCCGCTGGACCCCCCCTAGACAGGCTGTATCCTTCTCACCTTTTTCAGCCCTGACCCGTTTTCATGTCTGTGAAAACAGCGGTACTGTTGTCTCTGAACACCATCATTCTTATTCACTTATTCTGTGAAAACACTTAAAAGGGAGCTGAAGACTTATTCTGTGCAACGCTCCCAGACTGACATCAATCACCCGTT
Source organism: Atherinomorus stipes (assembly GCA_023101725.1). Lineage (NCBI taxonomy): Eukaryota > Metazoa > Chordata > Actinopteri > Atheriniformes > Atherinidae > Atherinomorus > Atherinomorus stipes. The sequence goes on along the minus strand of JALJCO010000375.1, from coordinate 79,160 downwards.
TGCACGCGGTTCTGACAAGACAGACATGAAAAAGAGTAAACACTAATGATTATAATGTGTTTTATGATGCTAGATTGCGACAAAACACTTCATGAATGCAGCAGAATAGTTATTTGAAATGAATACCTCTCTTCCTGTACTGTTTTTTTTCTGAGGATTCATGATAAGTACATCCTTCTATGTATTTTCCATGTCTTCAACTTGGGAAATGTTTTTCCAAATGAAATTTTTTTACTGGGTCAAAAAGTCACGTTTTATATAAATATAATCATTTGGGTCAAATTGTTTCTAACCCTGTGTAAATGATGTAGTGCCCCCCTGCCCCGCCAGGCTGTTAATTGTGAAGTTGGTCTTAAATTTAATTTCAAATGGCATTAAAAAAGTCTTAAAAAGTCTTAAATTTAACTTCCCTTAAGCTGTAGGAACCCTGAACAGAAAGCTCAGCTGATTTGTTTGGAGCGTATCATTATTAAAATGTTGAACAACTTATTTCACTGACAGTTGATTACTTTCCTTCTTTACTGGGAGGTATGAATACATCTAAGGATGACTGACGTAGTTTCATTCTTGTATTCTTTTTTTATTTTCTCTTGAATCTTGAGATTCTTAAATCGATGTATGTATTTGTGTATGGTTATTTACACATATATATTTATGTGTGCACATGAGTGTGTGTTTTTAAATATTATGCAGCACTTGTGTGACTGTGATCGTAAGCAGAGAAGTAAACCTGGACTAAGTTCTTTTTGTGTTTTTCTAACATAAAAATGCCTAGCCCCAAAGGATGACATGGGCCCCCCTTCCCATGGACCCACCACCCACAAGAAGGGCCATTGGAGTCAGGTGCAGTGTGAGTTGGGTGGTGGCCAAGGATGGGGAGGACCCTGGCGGTCCGAGCCTTGGCTGCAGAAGCTAGCGCTAGGGACGTGGAATGTCACCTCTCTGGTTGGAAAAGAGCCTTAGCTGGTGCGCGAGGTTGAGCGGTTCTGACTAGATATAGTTGGACTCAGCTTAACACACAGTGCGGGCTCTGGAAACACCCTCCTTGAGAGGGGCTGGACCTTTGCTCTGTGTCATACTACACAGAGCAAAGACGCAACGTTCTGCAATTCGACAACGCAGAATCGGGCACGACGGCGAGCAACTATCTTCGACGTCTCCGTCGGGCCAAAATCAGGCTAAATTCCACGCTTTAGTGGAAAGAATACTTCAAAGACCTCCTCAATTCCACTAACGCATCTTCCAATGAGGAACCACAGTTTGGGGGACTCATGGGAGGACTCTTCTGTCACCAGGGCTGAGGTTGCTGACCTCCTTGGTGGCAATGTCCTGGGGGTGGATTAGATCCGCCCAGAGTTCTGAATGCTCTGGATACTGTGGGGGTGTCTTGGCTCTGCAGCAACGCATGGACATCGGGGTCAGTACCTCTGGACTGGCAGACTGGGGTGGTTGTCCCCCTCCTCAGGAAGGACGATCGGAGGGTGTGCTCCAACTTTGTGGGGATCACACTCCTCAGCCTCTGCAGTAAGGTCTATTCAGGGGTCCTGGAGAGGAGGATCCGTCGGAGAGTCGAATCTCGGATTGAGGCACAGTGAGGGATCATCCTGGTCGTGGGACCATAAACCAGCATTAAACCCTATTCAGGGTCCTGGGGGCATGGGAGTTCACCCAACCAGTCTACATGTGCTTTGTGGACTTGTAAAACGCGTTTGACTGTGTCCCCCAGGCACTCCGAGTATGGAGTATCGGACCCCCTTGTGTGGGTGGTTCAGTCCCTGTACGACCGGTGCCAGAGCTTGGTCCGCATTTCCGACTGTAGGTCGAATCCATTTCCTGTGGGGGTTGGACTCCACCAGGGCTGCCCTTTGTCACAAATCCTGTTCATAACCTTCATGGACAGGATTTCCAGGTGCAGCTGAGGTGTGGAGGGGATGCGGTTTGTTGGCCTCAGGACCAGAACTCTGCTTTTTGCAGATGATGTGGTTCTGTTGGCGTCATCAGGCCGTGATCTCCAATTCTTGCTGGAGTGATTCACAGCCAAGTGTGAAGTAGCTGGGATAAGAATCAGCACCTCCAAATCCAAGACCATGGTCCTCACCCAGAAAAAGGTGTGTTCTCTCCAGGTCAGGGGGGAGGTCCTGCCCCAGGTGGAGGAGTTCAGGTATCTCAGGGTCTTGTTCAGGAGTAAAGGAAGAATGGAGCGGGAGATGGACAGACGGGTCTGTGCAGCATCTGCAGTGAAGACTGCATTGGTTGGTCGTGGTGAAGAAGGCGGTGAGCCAGAAGAAAAAGCTCTTGATTTACCAGTTGATCTACGTTCCTACCCACACCCATGGTCATGAGCTGTGGGTCATGACAGAAAAAACGAGATCACGGGTACAAGCAGCCAAAATAAGTTTCCTCTGCAGGGTGGCCGGGCTCTCCCTTAGAGATAGGGTGAGGCGCTTGGGAGGGGCTCAAAGTATTGTAGAGCCGCTGCTCCTCCGCCTCAAGAGGATCCAGATGAGGTGGCTCGGGCATCTGATCAGGATGCCTCCTGGACGCTTCCCTGGTGAGGTGTTCCAGGCACGTCCCACAAAGACGAGACCCCGGGGAAGACCCAGGACACACTGGAGCATCTCCCGGATGGCTTGGGAATGCCTCGGGTTCCCCCAATGAGCTACGACTGTGGCTGAGGAGGGGGAAGTCTGGGCTTTCCTGCTTCAGCAGCTGCCCCCACGACCTGACCCAGATAAGTGGAAGAAAATGGATGGATGGATCAAGTACAATAACAGGAGTCTGTCTGATAATTGTCATCTTATCTCTTCCATATAAAGTACAACAGCATGTAATAAATCACCTGAAGAGCAAAAACCCAACCCAGTTCAGGAAGATAGGAGAAACACAGAAATCAAGTTTGTCCGGTTTCAGGAAATGAAAGTTAAAGTTAGTTAAATCAGAGCTGCAGTCGAAGCAAATCTCTGTGTTTCTGTCTGAAGGAAAATAAACTGAGTTCATCTGTTCTTTCTCAACTGACTCCAATACTGGTAAGTACAGCTTATCATTTTTACTGTTTCAACAAGCAGCAAACAGAGAGCTTCAGTTAAACTGGAAGTTTCACTCATCAGATAAACTGGATGACGGAGAAACTTTAGTATCGCATAGAAGTCAAATGTTGAACAATAATGAATACATGTCTTTTTAAATGTGTTTTTTTCTGACTCCTCAGAGGTCCAACATGTCTGCTGGCAGCAACCAGAGATCTGAGGATCAGTTTCTGTGCTCCATCTGTCTGGATGTGTTCACTGATCCAGTCACCACACAATGTGGACACAACTTCTGCAAGAACTGCATTACTCAACACTGGGATGTTAGCAACAGCTGCCAATGTCCAATCTGTAAGAAGGAGTTTCAGTTAAGACCTGAGATAGAAGTTAACACGTTATTCAGAGAGATGGTTGATCAGTTCAGACATGAGGCTCAGCAGAAAGCCAGCAGCAGCAGCTCAGAGCAACAAGCTGCCAAACCAGGAGAAGTTCTCTGTGACGTCTGCACTGGAACCAAACTGAAGGCCCTGAAGTCTTGCCTGGTGTGTTTGGCCTCCTACTGTCAGAATCACCAGAAGCCCCATCACACATCTTTACGTCTGAGAAGACATCAGCTGATGGAGCCTGCAGGGAACCTGGAGGACAGGATGTGTAGGAAGCACGATAAACCTCTGGAGCTGTTCTGTAAGACCGACCAGACATGTGTCTGCTTGCTCTGCCCTGTTTTAGACCACAAGACTCATGAGTTTGTTCCTCTGAGAGAAGAATATGAAGGAAAGAAGGTAGAGCTGAGGAAGATAGAGGCTGAAACTCAGCAGATGATCCAGAAGAGACGATTGAAGATTCAGGAGCTCAAAGAGTCGGTGAAGATCAGTAAAGATGCTGCAGACAGAGAGACAGCAGAAGCTGTTCAGGTCTTCACTGCTCTGATGGAGGCTGTTCAGAGACGCCTGGAGGAGCTCAGAGAGGAGATCCAAGACAAGCAGAGAACTGTAGAGAAACAGGCTGAAGACTTCATCAAAGATCTGGAACAGGAAATCTCTGAGCTGAGGAAGAGGAGCTCTGAGCTGGAGCAGCTCTCACGCTCTGAAGACCACCTCCACCTCCTCCAAAGCTTCTGCTCCCTGAAAGCTGCTCCACCCACCAAGAACTGGACAGAGGTCAGAGTCCGTCCTCCATCCTATGAGGGGACTGTGGTGAGAGCTGTGTCTCAGCTGGAGGAGACACTCAGGAAACAGATGAAGAAGATGATGGAGGCTGAGCTGAAGAAGGTCCAACAGGATGCAGTGGATGTTACTCTGGATCCTGATACAGCTCATCCAGACCTGGTCCTGTCTGATGATGGAAAACAAGTTTATGATGGTGATGTGAGGAAGAATCTTCCAGATAATCCAGAAAGATTTTCTATTTATGTTAATGTTTTAGGAAATCAAAGTTTCTCTTCGGGCAGATTTTACTTTGAGGTTCAGGTTAAAGGAAAATCTGAATGGACTTTAGGGGTCGCCAGAGAGCCCATCAACAGGAAGGGAATCGTCCCACTGAGACCTCAGGATGGTTTCATGACTGTGTTGATGAGAAAAAGAAATAAGTACGAAGCTAATACTGATCCTCCAGTCCGTCTCCATCTTCAGTCTGCTCCTGAGAAGGTGGGGGTGTTTGTGGATTATGAGGAGGGTCTGGTCTCCTTTTATGATGTAGATGCTGCAGCTCTGATCTTCTCCTTTAGTGGCTGCTGTTTCACTGACAAACTTTACCCATTCTTCAGTCCCTGTAATAATGATGGAGGTAGAAACTCAGCTCCTCTGATCATCTGTCCTGTCAATCAAACTATCTGATTGTTTTCAAAAGAAGCTCCGTGAACAGTGAATCTGTTTCTTCACTGTTTCTTCAGTCTGAGTTGTACTGGTGGAGAGGTGAGGTTGTAAATGTCACCAGTTCAGTTCACATCTGGATTATTCTGCAGCTCGTTCCACTTCTGTCTCTATGTTTCTTCTTTCTTTTCACTGTCCATGTCAACTAAATCAAAGTCTGATTATTCCTATATGAGGAATGAGATCATTGTTATATAATGATTAACAGTGACCCTGGGTTTTCTATTCCAAAAAGGCTGATCTAGCGAATGTAACAGTGTGGGTCCTGTCACTATGCCTCTGATTGATCACGTGGCCTGGCTACTTGGCCACAGGCATGTCCCTTTGGCTGAATGGTCAGCGTGCATGACTATCACTTGGGAGTCTGGAGCTCGATTCCCACCAGGGCCCTCCGTTGCGTACCTTACTACATTTTGGCGTTGTCGGCAGGATCCATGCGGAACGCTGGTAAACAGTCCAGGGATATCTCTTTGGCTGACTGGTACTGACTCTCATCCGGGAATCTGGGGATCAAATCCTGCCCGGGGCCTCCGTTGTGTACCTTGCCACACTAAGTTAATCCAGACAATATGCTGTGAACACCTTGTAGGGAGTAGGTTTTGTTCCAGGCTATGTTAACTTATCTGGCTTTGTTTAGAGAGCAGCAGCTTTCCCTGCAGTCAGACAGCAGCTACGGAAAAGTTCCCGTAGATGCAGAAGCATAAATTATACGTGCCATTAACCTTGAGAATATTATTAAACCGCATCTCGACATCTGACCTGTCAGGAAGTAATATTGTTTCCGTGCTCCTTTATTTCACAAATCGGTTGTATCCATAAGTAAACTCGCTTGATCCCAATTACAGGTGAATCTGATGGGCATCTCCTGAGATCAAGGATACCCTACTGCATCCCCCCTACCCCAGCAGGGGTTTGCAACATTTACAATCCACAGACCGATTTTCACCTCAACCAGCTAAATAAATGTTGCAGAGCCGCAAATGTTCAACGTCCTTAAAAAAGGCAACTTCCTTTTTGATACTTGCCTTCTATTGAAAATTTGCTGTCATTTTAAAGGAATCATATTTTATTTGTTCTTTTAGGGTTAGAAAAAGAAAAAGCATGAAAGTAGGTAGATAGATTTTCTTCAATTAAGTTTTCTTCAATTGGACTTAACAGTCTAGAAAAAGGTTAAATAATTAATAAAAATGTAGATCTGGGAAATTCTGAGGGAAAAAGTCCTATAAGCTGATGACAAGGGGAATAGATTTTAAAATATATTACGATACTTGTGTCATAACATTGTGGTAATTCATTGCAATTATTCCATGAAAAAACTGCTAAAACCTCAAAAATGTTATATTTAAAAAATATCAGTTTGTTCTTCATTATTTTTAGTCAAATACAGCCATTGTGAAAGGCCCCACAGGAGCAGAGCCCTGACCCTTCCCCCTATCCACCCGACTACACCACACACATCTGGGTTGCAAGCCACAGATAGATACTCTTTGCGTGTTGAACTAACTTCCACTTGAGACTTCTGGTATGGATTGGATGTATGGCGGCGCCATTGTAACTGCAGGAAGGTACTCTTGGACAGGAGAGGTGTGCTCCTCGCTTTGTTAACAATAAAGCCGACCAAGGAGAATCTCCTCTGGGTGGCATGGAGTGGAGGTGGAGGGAATGTGTAAAACACAACAGCCATGATTATTCTGCAACTTGTTGGAATGTTACAGCATCTTCCTCTGACATCTCAACCTGTTCACAACGAAGCGCGCTCAACAGCTGATGCAGCGAGACGGTGGTCCAGTTCAGGACAAAGATAAAAGTGCTGCTCTAGGGAATCTGATATCCGCTGCAGGCTTCATGGTTCAGGAAATTATGGTCCCTAAGAACACGCTCTTTCCTGATACAATCTGCATAACCCTCCAGCAACGCAGTGCATCTGGAGCATTACACACGGGACTAGACACGATGTTTCTGTCCGCAGCAGTCAGACTGTTTCCACCATGACAGACTGATGCTGTAAATCAGTGGAAGAAGGTACAACAATGATGATGATGCGACGATTGAGGGTCGTGTCATCATGCGCTCTGGCTACTTACTTGATCATAGAGACGTCTCTTTGGCTGAAGCCGACCCTCCTTGTTCTGCCACACTTAGTAACAAAATTATTAGGCTGCTAACACACCTATGACACAAATTATTTAAAGCAACCATTACCCATGCTGCATTCTTACACTAGTTTTTTTAACAGGGTAAAATGCTATGAATGAGGTAATCGAACTCTGAAATACAAGACAGACCCACCATTAACCAAAATAAAATATTATTCCAATTTTTAAATATTCAATGAAAACTACAACCAATCCTTGAAGTGGGGTGCACCTCTAGGATTGACCAAGGTACCTGCCTGCCAGACCTTTGCTTCTGCATTGGGAGGTGGAAGGAATGAAGGGGTGTGTCTTAGGAGTGAGGCGGGACTGTTTATATTCAAATAATCTTGCTGTGCTTTCTGAAATGCAAGATCGGTAAAGGTTGCTTTAAAGAACAGATGAATATTATGTCAAAATCAAATGTTCAGCACCCCTCTACTGCCAGGGTGGTATGATCTTTGTGTGGTAACCACATGTTGCAACTTTTCCACGAAGAAGCACAGTCCTTGAATCGAAGATTATTCAGGGACCCTCCTTGTGTTTTTTAATTGTTTTTATTTACGTGGCAAGGTACACAACAAAGGGCAAGGGCAGGATTTGATCCCCAGAGTCCCGGGTGAGTCATGCATGCTGACCATTCAGCCAAAGGGATCTCTGTGGCCAACATGTCATATCTTTTTTTTTTTTTTTTTGGTGACAGATGGACTGCAGATAAAAAATAGCCTTTAGGCTAATTCTGGCATATTTACAATTTTGTTTATTAATATGCACTGTCCCTGAAATAAATAAATTGAAATTGAAAGTTAATAAACGTTGCTCCTGTTATTCCATTGTTCATGACTGTTAAAAAAAGTATATTATCATAAAAACGATCATTTTCTTCAGATTAAAACTTTAACAGCATCAAGAGAGATGTGTATTTAAAGTTTTGTCAACTTGACAATTGTTTTTGTCACCAGTCTCTGAGCCATCCAAGCTGGTTGGCAAGGACTTTATTGGCAAACTAACTAATACAAAAAGTGTTTTTTACACATGTGTCATGGTGGACTATTTTACAAAATGGCCTTATGCACTGAAATCCAGTTCTGCCAGGGAGGTCACAGAATGCATATTGAAATTTGTCTATCAGTTTGGAGCAAGTAAAAGGATTCTGACTGACCAGGGGGAGAGAATAAGTTAATTCTGTAAATTTTGTATTGTAATACAATACAAATATATTGCAGATTGTAAATATAGCCATTTCAAACTTCCAAGATTCCAACTAAATAACTTTAAAAATCATCAAAATTTGTTGTTTGAATATTTGGAGACATATTACAAATACTGTTTAATTTCTAAAACAAACAAAAAAACAAAAAAAAACCTGCAGATCAACAAAGAAGTATGCAGCATCCTGAACATCCGAAGGAGCCTCTGCTCTCCAAATCACCCTCAAACCAATGGATTGGTTGAGAGGATGAATGCAACGATTCAGAGGTAAGTCCTTTACTGTTTGCACACCTAACATTCACTGCCTGGCCAAAAAAAAAAGTCACCACCTTGATTTAACTAAGCAAATAAGTACAAGCCTCCTATTGGATAATTACTGCATGGGCGATTATTTTTCAGCTGGCAACAAGTTATTTAACCCCAACTGGTGCAATGACTTGCTTCTCATTTCCTAAACAACCATGTCAAAAGACACATCCGTGGTCGTGGAAAAGATGTTAGTCTGTCTGAGAAGGGTCAAATCATTGGCATCAAGAGGTGAAAACATCTAAGGAGATGCAGAAACTACTAAAACTGGGTTCAGAACAGTCCAACGCATTATGAAAAACTGGAAGGATCGTGGACCATCGTCTTCCAGGAAGAAATGTGGCTGGAAGGGCAGATGAAGTGATGCAGCATCATGCCTAGTGCTACTGTACAAGTCGGTGGGGGCAGTTTTATGACCTATAGTTGCTGCAGTTGCTCAGGTCCAGGTTCAGCAACAGTATGTGCTCAAAGAATGAGGTCAGCTGATACCTGAATATACTGAATGAGCAGGTTATTCCATCAATGGACTTTTTCTTCCCTGATGGCACAGGCATATTCCAAGATGACAATGCCAGGATTTATTGGGCTCAAATTGTGAAAGACTGGTTCAGGGAGCATGACACATCATTTTCACAGATAGATTGGCCACCACAGAGTCCAGACCTCAACCCCATTGAGAATCTTTGGGATGTGCTAGAGAGGGCTTTGCGAAGCGGTCAGACTCTACCATCATCAATGCAAGATCTTGGTGAAAAATTAATGCAACACTGGATGGAAATAAATCTTTTGACATTGCAGAAGCTTATCGAAACAATGCCACAGCGAATGCGTGCCGTAATCAAAGCTAATGGCGGTCCAACAAAGTATTAGAGTGAATGACCTTTTTTTTTTTATTTTTGGGTGGCGACTTTTGTTTTGGCCAGGCAGTGTATGTAAGAGCAATTCGGCAATGGTGAGTAGGCTTATTCTCCTGTGGTGACTGCTGTGGGACCAATATGTTGTCCATTTGGTATCAAACTCGACTTGTTTCAATCTCAACTTATATGTGAGTCTTTCCATGTTAAAGATCTCCTCTATTATGTCCATTCAGTTCCTCAGAGTAGGAGGGTCCTCTCTGCATCATTTCCTAGTGATTCCTTTCTTGGCTGCGGCTAGCAATTTTTTTACCAGATATCTATCCTCACATTGAACTTTTTCATTTGACAAGTTACACAAATATATTTTACATGACAATGGCAATTTATAACCCAGTACCTTCTCCAGTACAATCCCTATGTCATTCCAGTATTTCTGCATTCCCAAAAATGTATGACCTGCGCATTGTTCCCCACACCGTCTCCAGCATGTTGCTTGTGTTAATGTAGATTTATTTTTAATCTTAGGGGTAATAAAGAACCTCACAATGTTTTTGCATGGTGGTTTTTAACCATGTGATTACAAAACCCCCACATGGTTCAAGCATGCGTAAACACAACTTATTTTGATCGGTATTTGGCAATTTCATTGATTCAAAAGTCTTCATGTAAACTCATTGAATTAGTGTTTATATTGAACCATTTAGGTTATGTGAATGCTTTTTTCAATATTTGAAATGTTTCATCTGTTTTCATAATGGTTTGTGTGATAAATGCATCTAAAAACACTTCAATTTGACACAAAAATAACTTATTATAATAATAAGAACAACCTCTTGACAATGTTAAATATTTGCAAATTACATTTTGGAGGTCCTACCATGGCCCTCTACCACTGGCTAATCGCCTAAACGTTGCAATCTGATTGGTTCATCATTCATCAAATGTAATCCAAGTGTCCTGAGTGGATAACGTCCATAATTTACTCGAAACGACGTCATTTAGTTTATTTTTAGAGCCTAAACAGTTCTACATCGCATCTCCTGCGAGCACGCCGATGCGCGTTCACGAAACTACGGAAGCCGCATCAGACAAGATCGCACGTTCCGTTTTTCTTTTTTTCTTTGTTTTAAGTCAATATCCAACCCCTCTTGGACCCTCTTGTGTTTGTCGCGGTTTGTCTGCAGCTCTGGCGCTCTTAGCACAATGTAAACAGCAAATTTCTTCTTCTACGCTTGTATTATCGGCAGAGTAGGCTCTGAACGCCGAGGCTTCCGTAGTGAATGCGCATTTGCGTGCTTCGCAAAAGTAAGATGTACTACAGTTTAGGCTCTATGAATATACTAAATGACGTTGTTTCGAGTAAATAACGGACGCTACCCACTCAGGACACTTGGATTACATTGGACGAGCAGTATGGAGGAATATTGAAGAGTTTTTCTGGACTTTTCTGGACCTTGTTGGCTCGGTTCCCAGCGAACTCCATTATATGAAAGTTGGTGGAAAACAAGAAGCCTTCCTGATCTCCAGCTGCATTTGAGATAAAAAAGTGCTCAAGAGTCTTGCTCACCATGAGGGTAAGTGGAAAATAAAGTTACATCATTCAGTGGGTGTACAATTCCTTTAACCAAGCCAGCTTGTGAAAGCCAATTCATAACCATAGTTGGGGAACTGACAGAGTGGGATAAGATGTCAGAGGATTTAGAAACCCAGAACTCAGGCTTTATCACAGCATTTGTTTATCCTCCTTTCTAGAACCCCTACGTTTCTCCCTAATAATTTGCTGACAAACTTGCTCTCTCTTCTCAGGACATATATTCAGGGCAGATGTTCCACATCAGATGGCCTAAAGTGAAAAAACCATGATCATGTTGATGAAATAAAACTTTTTTTTTTTTTTTTTTACCAATACAAAACTCAGCCATTATTGTTGATGCTACACAAGTAAGAAGCCATTAATGCAAGTTTTTACAGTGCAAGATGCTCTTTATGCAACATGATACACAACTAACCTCTGGAAAGAAAACTAGATGAACTACTTCATCTTGTATATTCCACTTGTGACGGAGTTCTTTGCAGCAATACCTTCAGATGGGCAGAGAGGATGTCTTGTTCTTCATCTTCGGCAGATTGAGCGCTTTGAAGGATTTTATTCTTGTCCTTGACATTTTCCCCCAGTCTGTTCAGCCCCACTAGTGCAACATCTGAAGTAATGAGCTCAATAATAATGCTCACACACCCATGGTAAAGTAGGCTGGTGCAAACACCACTCCTTCATGCAGAACAAGGATGGAGGCAGAATAATATTCTAGTTGTGTCTCAGTTTTTATTCTTCACAGAACAAACATCTGGAGAGACCGATATTAAAATACAAAACATTTCATTCATACACATCCTGAACTCTCTTTGAAGAGATTTTCATGTCCATCTCTACAAACATTAACACGAGAACAAAGTCATGTTTCCATATGTTGAATATCTCCGGACCAGAATCTTCGGATCCAACAAGGACGACGTGTTCCTTAATGAGGGCAGGAAACCTGTTCCTTTAACAACAGTCCAAACATACTTCACACAACAATCAGCATTTAACAAAAATACATTTTTTCACATTTCAGCAAAAAGCCCAAAGCGTCAGCTGTCGTCCAGTCATATCATCATAATATAGTTAAGCCACAGCTCAGAGGCGAGTTCCAACAGCAGGTATAAATTATTAAAACAAGAATCTGCTTTAATCAGCCAGGATCCGTCCACAGGAGCAGATCTGAGATCAGACTTCTGTTGATTTGGTCCGTTTCCTCTCACTGAATGAAAAAAAGAAAAAAGAGAGAGATAAATAAAAGAATAATACAGAAGAGGACTCAGGCCACTGAAGAAAAAAAAAATAAAAATATATAATAATTATATATATATATACACATCAGAGGTTGCGCTAGACTTTTTCGTTGTCCATCATTTTGACTGACAGGGTCATAAAAATCCAGTCATAATCTATTTCTTACCAGTCACTTTAAATAAAATATATACATACAATAATGACATATTCGGTAGCATTTTTCCATTAAATGCTTGGTTGCTCAGTTGGTGCCAAAGACTGATTTCCTTTTTGTCCCTCATCTTCCACTGCATCAGTCTTCCTTTTTTCATCTCTTTTGTCAACACTATCTTCATTATTGGGCTTTTTAAAGAAGCTTCGGACACTCAGCTGCCATGACATTTTTCCGAGTGAACCCAACAGGCCATGCATCAAGAGAGACAATATGCTAACTCGCCATCTAGTGGTCAGGAGTGTTAATTGCAATCCGTCAAAATGACTGACGGCCTTCAGATTTTTCTGTCACCATTTAAAAAAAAAACAGTCAATGACGGAAAATATTCGGTTAACGCGACCCCTGATATACATATATATACATATATAAAAACAACCAAAAAAAAAAATCTCAATTCAGATTTTTTTCCTGAACATAAAAAAGAAAGAAATTTTTCCCCCTGAACTTTTTTTTTTTTTTTTTTTTTTTTAAAAAGAAAGACAGAATTTTGAGATTATACTTGTAATTTTTTTCTCAGAATTTTATTGTCCGTTTTCTTGACAGTATTGTATGGTTAAAGCTTTGAAAACTATACATTCTTTCAAGCTGAGAAATTATATGTTGACTCTATATCTTATACTTTGGAAGAGGATTAGGGCCACTGAAGGAAAAACACAATTCTAAGAACTTGAAAATTATTTCAGGAAGATTTCTTTTTCAATTTCTGGAAAGAAAGTCATAATTCTGACTTTAATCTTAGAATTTTATTTTTTTTTCAGTGGCTCTAATCCTCCTCCACAGCATAAAATATAGAGCCACCATATAATTTCTCAGCATGAAAGAATGTATAGTTTTCATAGCTTAAATTATACAATGCCAGTTCCAAAAAGCTTGTATGCATATCAGATAAGAGCAGAATGCACTGATTTCTAACATTTTTTACAACATCCCAACTTTTCTAGAATTGAGGTTCTATTTCTATAAATTAAAAGACAAAATAAAATCAACCCAGTTTACCGGCTCCAACATGACGTGCACATCAAACCATTTATAAAATTAAGGATTTGGTTTTTCAGGCTGACTTACCGAAGCTCCTCCTTCAGCCGAGCCAGTTTGTCGTGGAGGCGATCATTCTTCACCTTTATGGGATTACTGGGGACGAACCACGCTGCTACAAACTTGCAGATCACAACAACATGCTGCAGAAGACACGACGTTTCAGGGAGCTTTCAAACAGAAACATGACCGGATCCACACATCTGTGATACGCACCTCAAACAGGACGACGAAGGCGAAGCGTATGGCCAACACCAGCCAGAACTGAGAGGTCAGAGAATAGTCCTCGTTCCTGTAGTCTCTGTAGCTGCACACGAGACAGCACGCCCACTTTACTGCATCTGTCCATGAACTACCCGCACGCTGCCGACATCGAGGTATTCAGCCTTACCTGCACTCGGTCACGTTGTAGCTGTGTCTTATGTCCGCTTTTATAAACACATCCTTGTTCTCCGTACTCATGTAGGCCATGGACAGCGTGTTGTTAATGTAGCCCTGCATGCAGCTGCAACAAGACGACAACATGCACGATGAGTCGACACTGAAACCCGTCCGCTCACACGTAGCCGGGCGCTTCAATCAGGTGGCAACACTGACTGTGTGTTTCCTGCAGCTGTGTTTCCTGCAGCGCACGGGCCGTAATGGTAACGGTACACGAGACGAGGAATGAAGTCTGAGGAGAACCCGATGACCAGGCCGTTGGCGATCACTGCCAACACACCAATCGCCTCCAACACCTGCGTCCACACACCTGCAGACACAACGCCGGCCCTAAATATTCACCCGTGCCGACGTAAATGCAGCATCGAGTTTGTTTATTCAGCTCACCAATGTCATTGGTCTTCCTGGGAATCAGACGTTTTTCAAGGCGGACCATCTTGATGGCATCCAGTCGGATCTCAAAGATGTTATTTAGGAGAGCCAGGAGGGGGGCGAGGGGGAAGGCTGCCACGAATATGGTGGTGAAACTGAACTGGATCACTGCAGGATGCACAGACCAACGAAATGTCACTAGCTTCCAACAAATGAAAGCATGCAGCCATCCATCCATCCATAGCAGTCTGAGCAGAGACACACTGGTCACGTCTTCCCGCCCTCCACGGGGAATCTTCAGCCATTCCCAAGCAAGCTGAGAGAATTCGTCCCTCTAGTGCAAAGCTACTCAATTCGGTCCTGCAGTACAAGGGCCGCAATCCTGCAGATTTTCAGAGTCTCCCGGCTCAGACACGCCTGACTCATTAAATAATTCCAACTGCCAACCAGGTTCTGCAGAACTTGGCTCATTAGCTTGAGTCTGGTGTGGTGGAGCAGGGACACATGGAAAACCTGCAGGGTTACAGCCCCCGTAGGACCAAATTGAAAACCCTGCTATAGTGTGTCCTGGGTCCTCGGGGGTCTCCTCCCAGTTGGATGTACAACCCCCCCCCCCGCCGCCCCATGTGTTTTCCTTGATGTTGTAATTGCCTATCCTGCTCCATTTTATTCAATTCTAATTTATTCTGTTCGATTTATTCTATTCTAATTTAATTCTACTCTAATTAATTCTGCCCTATTTTATTCTATTCTGTTTTATTCTATTCTAATTTATTCTAATTCAATCTGTTCTATTTTATTCTATTCTATTTTATTCTACTCCAATTTATTGTTTCATTCTATTCTATTTCATTCTGTTTTAATTTATTCCATTCTATTCTACTCTAATTTATTCTGTTTTATCCTGTTCCATTTTATCCTATTCTAATTCATTCTGTTCTATTCTAATTAATTCTGTTCTATTTGATTCTATTCTGATTAATTCTACTCTGTTATTCTATTCTTATTTATTCTGTTCTATTTCATTCTATTCTATTTCATTCTGTTCTACTTTTATTCTATTCTAATTTATTCTATTCTGTTCTAACTTATTCAGTTCTATTGTATTCTACTCCAATTTATTCTGTTTTATTCTATTTAATTCTATTTTAATTTATTCCACTCTATTCTACTCTAATTTATTCTGTTTTATCCTATTCCATTTTTTCTATTCTAATTCATTCTGTTCTATTTGATTCTATTCTGATTAAAGGTTGAATATGGAATACGGACAGAACAGCGACATCACGTGTGTCTAGGTTGTAGTTGCAACGGCAGAAAAACAACTCCAGCCGCTGGGATGCCAGGCTGCTGGTACGCAAGTGACCAACAGTCTGCAGCATGTCCAACAAGTAACGCAGAGGAGTTTATAACTGACAGCTAACATTAGCCATGTTAGCAAACAAGCTAGCTTACCGATCCAGCAGGAAAGTCGCCATTTACTGAATTCTGTTTTACTTAATTAATTACTAATTCTGTTTTACAAATTTACTGAATTTCCCTTCGGGGATGAATAAAGTATTTTTCATTCATTCATTCATTCATTTCATTTCATTTCATTTCATTCATTTCAGTGTTTTTCTCCGTGGAAAACGTGTATGTGGGTCCATTTAGTGAAGTCTTCACCTAAATTTACCCCAGTTTTTGCTCTTCTCAGGTCACTCCTCCTCAGAAACAGATAACAATATCTCCAGGGCTCTGAAGCAGCTGCTTCACTGGTCGTCTCTACGGTTTTCCCCTGTACAGGCCTGACTATGACCGAAATATTGTTTCCACACAGAGATCGTATTTGGCAACCTGCAATGGCGGCGTGTATTGGCTTATAGACGTAAATAAAATGCCATTATCGAACCCGTAAAAAAATATTTTATAATTATTTTTAGGCTAAATATAATTTTTCTGGGAAATGTTGTACTTTCATTCTGTACACCCCCAAACGACCTGTGGAGGTATTATTTTTGAAAAAATATAGCTTTTAATAAAAATGTTCCATATTCAACCTTTAATTCTACTGTATGTTATTCCCTTCTAATTCATTTTGTTCTATTTCATTCTATTCTAATTTGTTCTATTCTATTTCATTCTGTTCTATTCTACTTTATTCTATTCTAATTTATTATATTCTGTTCTAACTTATTTAGTTCTATTCTATTCCAACATGCAGTTATGAAAGAAATGAAGCAGCAATCTGTATTTTGTTTGTATCTGCCTCCAAAATCACAGTCCAGCTGAAAAGTTGCAGTCGATCAGCTTGGTTCAGTTTAACAGGAAAAAGGGATGAAGTTAGAAAAAAAACAAAAAAAAAAAAACAAGCTTTTTGACCATCATGGGCAGTTGCATGTGTGATTGACGTATGCATAAATTATGAAAATCATCCATTGTTCCTGAAAAAGAACAGATCTTATGGAACGTTCAGAACACATCACCACGCTGACATTGAGGAGATTCAGGGATTTATCAAATATGCACGAATGAGTGAAAGTAACCCCCAGGGCATGTTTTTTTGGGGGGAGGGAATGACATGATAACGTAATAAAAAGCTCAAAAAAGTTAATTTTGCATGTTGCATGTCCCCCCCCCCCCCTTTAAAGACACACAACGTAACTTTTAGACCTTAAAAATCTGTGTTTCTGACTCGTTTTGATGTCACACCAACATTCATTAAGCGCATTTTCGAGTTGTCAGGGCCCAGAGGCGTCCCGGGGCTCAGAAACAGCACTATGCAAGATTCCCATCCGGGACGCGACCGTGACGTTGCTATGTGACTATTGGCTGCAGCACCGCGTCACTCACTAGCAACCGGATGTAAACCAGGGATCAACATCGCGGGTGTTTTGAATGCGCATCATGTCGAATTCGGTAAAGAAACGCAAGGAAACATCACCGGAGGAAGAGAGGAAAAGAAACAGAGGAAGGGACAGAACAAGAGTCAAGATAAGACTGTCTTTTACTGGCTGGAGTGAATCACAGTACAGGTACGAACAAGATGGATGCTAGTTTAGCTGCCGATAGGGGGCGCGTCACTGAGAAAACTGCTAAAAGTTCCGTTGTGTGTCTTTAAGTATTTCACACACATCAGGTGATTGATCAGCCGCCAATTTGGTAAAAACATGAGGAATAATTAAGAATATATATTTTATTTTGTAAAAATGTAGTAAACATTTTTCATAATTCTATTTTGGGCACAAGGTTAAAAAAAAAAAAAAAAAAAAAAGGGATTGCCAAAAATTGGCGATTCAGTCCGACTGTCAATTGTACATCGATGTGAAACAAGAACTGGGCTGGCTTCCCACCATTCTGAGCCCTGCTCAGTACCCATGCACCATGTTGGACCTACCCATCTCCAGGAATTCATTGAACAGGCTGAAGGCATCAGAGTCGGCCAAGTGGTAGTTTCTCAACCAGTCTCGAAGTTTGCAGATATCACACGGCTCGATTCGTCCCTGTTCATCACGACAGGCTTTCCTGTAGCAGTACCCGCACTTCCTCTCCAGCTTCTTGGAAGCCTTTTTGCTCAGAAGACTCTTCAACCAACTACAGAAGACACGATTTTAAAGGTGCTGCTGACACAAACTAAGCTGTTTAGCGGAGACAAAAACACTCACGGCACAGTGAACTCGAAGATGTTGTTGAGAGTCTGTTTGAGCAGCATGATCACCGCCATCTGGATGAAGAGGTCTGTCAAACAACCACTGGGATGACACTGAAAGACACCCAGACACACCTGAGTTCATGCATCACGTCACAGTTCGACTGTCTGGAGCTGCTTGTAGGACCGTACCTCCTCCAGCCTGAAACCTGCAATCCGCACGTACTCTCCGGGATGTCCGTTTATCCTGACAGAGACAACAACACTTCAGCTTTAAAGCCTGGGACACACTGTGCAATATTTTCAATCGTTGCTCGCAGCCCCAACTCAAATTGTGTGAATCAGTCGCAGAGTTCAGAAGTTCACAGCTCATACTGTACGAACCGACACTCGGATGCGATCTGACTACTCACACTGTACGTCCTCAAAGACAGGTCGGGGTCTTGAACAATCCTGACATGCAACGCAATAAATACAGCTAGTAGTAGAAGAAGACGACAATAACAGCAGCAGCAACAGTATGCCATCACCAAAAAAAACACGCTGCCTTGGCGATTTGCGCTCTTCTTTGTGAAGAATTAGCCAAAAATAAAAGGCGACGACGTTGTGTGTGGACGAGGAATTGGCTGAGCAGACGTGGGCTGTACGGTCTGTCAGTTCTACAACGGGAACTCCGTCCAAATCACAAGCCTGGTCGCCGTGCTGCCTCTGGTTTACTTACATTTTTGTTTGCATGCGGGATGTGTAACTCTCCGGGGAAAGAGTTTTCATGCTGCGTTCCATTTCAACTCGGAAGTCGGAAATTCCCAGTTCCGAGTAGGAAGTTTCAACTGGAACGCCCCCCTGAAGTCGGATTTCCCACTCGGAAAGTCGGACAACTCTCGCAGCTCCGAGTTCAGATTTAAAGATGGCCGCGCCCTGTGTTAGCAGTTTTAGAAGCTTCTGTAATGTCACATTTATTTACACTTCTTACTTATATTTTGTTGCATAAATCAGTCGTACACGTGGTATTGGTTCATACATATGTAGGTGGAAGCTGCTGTAGTGTAATTCACATTTTTCATGTTGTATATGTGAACTACAACACCAGCTGTGCCAACAACGGCTAATAACAATAGCCTTAGCAAACACGTTGTTTTGCTAGGTTGCTAACTGGTTTTCCGACCAGTGAGCTGGAACGCAAGTTGGTCGGGTGTGACGTCACCCCCCAGTTCCCACTTCCCAGTTCCGATGAAAATGGAATGCAGCATCAGTCTGGTCGTGGCGCCGCTTAAACATGCGATTCACTCACGAGCCACAACCAAAATATCAAACAGGTTTGTGACTCACAATTTCTGATTGAAAGCTCGTCATGAGGTGCCAATCGCCTTTCGTGACCCCCTAGTATACTGCATGAAGCACGACACACAATTTGGCCGAGATCACCAAAATTGTCGCACGACTGGATTCGGCTCAAAAACGGCCAAAAATCTCAGTGTATGCCGGGCTTAACCCCACCAAAAAGGGAAAGCTTCAGGTAGTGAACTCAGTTTACCTGCCCAGAAAGAAGGCCACGTAGAAGAGAGAGGAGAAGAGGGTGAAGAACTGGAAGGTGAACATCTTGACTGTGAAGCTTCTTTCTTTGGCAGCGAGCGAATTCAGCTTCTCTGAATACAAAACAAACAATAACAACAACATAGAAGACAGCTAAACATCAAGTATTTGCTTTTAGTTTAAAGTTCAGTAACTCAAATGTGCTAAAAACATGACCAGGCTAAATGATGAGCACATTTCTGAGGGTGTCCTGAGGTTATCGGAGCCTACATGTTAGCAGGAAGTTGGACTATGATGGCTCAGGCCATCATAGTCCAACTTCCTGCGACTATGACGGCCGTCCTGATTCATTTCAAGTTTATTCAACTGAATATAGGTTGAAGAGGATTTGCAAATTATTGTGTTTTTATTTACATTTTACACAAATTTAAATAAGAAAAAAACAAATTAGGGCAAGGGTTAACGAGGAATGTAAAAACTCACTTTCCATGAATGGTAACTACAGTAACTGAAGCAGGGGTAGCCAACGTGGTGCCTGCAGGGACCAAATGAGGTGCCTGCAGGTTCTGCTTTAAAGACAGCCATCCCCAATGTGTCAATGTAAATTTTTAATATTTACAATTACTTTAATGGAAATTTAAAATTGCCAGTATTGAGTAAAGAAAGAAAATAACATGAAAAAGTAAAATTCATTGTGGGCGTAGATATGAATTTATGAACCCTTACGGGTCAAATATCAAAGCTGTGCGCAAAACTAATCACTGCCTCACTCACTCATTGCTACATGCTAGCAAGAGCAGCTACGATGGAGAGCCAAGTCCAGGTTTTAGTGTCTTACTGCACTGAATTTAGTATAAATGCGACCAGATTTGAAGATGTTAAAGATTTGGTGCTAAAATATGACAGAACTGATTATTTGAGAAGTAGAACAAATAAAATGGATTAACAATAAACGAAAAGTTTAATGTTTAAATATGTTTCCTATGATGATAAATCAATTTGATAATTTTGTAAGAAAATGTTAACGCAGCGTTTTTAATAAGTGAATATCAATATTGTCATCAAAGGAGAGACCCGTCTTTATTCAAAAAGTTTAATCTAGGAAGTCGCCCTTCGTATTGTTCAGTAGCTCTCAGATTGAAAAAGGTTGGTGACCCCTGAACTAAAGTAACAAAGTACGTTTTTTAAGAAGTGTAATAAGAAAGTTACTTTTTTTTAAAAAAACTTCCCAACAATCATTTAGAGACGTTTTGTGAGATGTTCAGTAGGGCTGGGGAAAAATATTGCGATATTTCAGTGGACTGATATTTTCATGTGCAGATTTCATAAAGATATTAAAAAATTCGATATTGATCTATTTTACCAACAAAATCTCGCGAGATTTCATAAGATAAAGGTGAAATCTCGCGATATTTCACAAAAACCCGCAAGATTTCTCGACTGAACGATGAAATCTCATGAGATTTCATTAGTAAAACAGATTGATACCACATATTTAAATATGGATATGATAGCAGCACATGAAAACATCGTGATATTTTTTCCCAGCCCTAATTCAGATAATTTCGGCGATAATGTTCTTACCCAGTTCACACAGCTTGAGGGAGACCCATCGGTTGACCTGTAGGTGGTGTTACAGACAGACGTGTTAGCAGGACAGCAGCGGTGTTGCACCATCATACGACAACGTCTTCACAGGCCTCCAGTATATGTGGGACCCCCCCCCCCCCCACCTCTGTCTGCAGGAGTCAGGAAGAACGTGCACGTACCCGGGTCATGATCTGAATGGTGACGTAGTGCAGCACGGCACCGACGATCACGGCCACGGTGTTGGCGTGGTCTCTCAGGAACTCCCAATCCCATTCAGACAACAAGGGAGCGGCCACCACCCGAAACACCACCAGAGCGTGAGCCAGGCCGATGATCACCATCAGCTGCAACAAGACCACACAAGCATGGCCGTAACGCCACTGGACAAGCCAAACCAAAGAAGAAGACTACTCCAGGAAGTATATCAGGGAAGAGGCCAGGCAGCCATATAAGGTCATGATTTCCTGTCTCAGACCAGAAAACACTGTTTCCATTCATCTTGTCTTACTCACATCTTCTAAAGACAAAACTGGCAAACGGCACCATGTCCTTAACAGAGACCAAATAAACTGACCTGTATCACTAAGTATATGTAATACGTACAACCCAAATACGTAACTCATAGTTAAAAGTGTACAGAAATACAGAAACATAATAAGATAAAATTATAAGCAGAGGAAATAAACTTGACTCAAAGAGAAGTTGATTATTGATTTGATTATTTCTCATTAAAATGACCAGATGGGGTTGTGATGTAATTGGTTGGAAATCCTGATGAGTCACCTTTACATTGATGCGTAACCTCTAACCCCGGCTTTACACCGGGTCCGTGAGCGCAGCGCTGCGCACCGAATCGTGCCCATTGTAGGCAATGGTTTGATTTATAGCGAGCACACCACAGCGCATGAGCGGTCCGTCATCGCTCCGCTGTGCTAAAGATACATGCCAGCTCTATTTTTGATGGAGCACGCACCAACACTGCCTACATTTCAGTAGTTCAATTCGGACCAGACAGGAAGTCAGACACAGGATTCAGTGTAAAACATCCGGTACCTTCCTAAAAAAAAAGCTACTGTGCAGATTTTAAACTGCTGAACTCTCTGAACATGACATCATCTCCGTGGACACAAGGTTTCAGCGAAATAAGAAACCATGACACGCAAACACGTGGATGAAATTAACCATTTGGATGAGAATCACAGGCGATCTGGCGATCCCTCCCGTGATGTCACAGATCTAGCAACAGCTGGTGCTCACACGGGTGCGCTGGTGTAAATACTCGTGCTGTGGAGTCGGAGCGAAGCGCGGCGCTGCACTCACGGACCTGGTGTGAAGCCAGTGTAAGGATGGTGCTACTCTGGATTCATTAGTTCCCTAAAAATGTTCTTCTGAAATATGTCTTGAGCTCTGAATGTAAAGAAAAGTATTCTTGGTTCTTATCTGCAATATTGCATAAAGCGATGAACCCTCTTATGGTCATAAGATGCATTTTAATGCACATTTATATGTTTGATGTTTACATGTTATACCAACAGAAAGTCCTTTGTGCTTGTTACTTTTTTTTTTATTTAATTGAAACTTGGTGAAAAGATTTTAGTGTGTGTAGCGTTTTGAACATTTTGAGCAGATTTCACCAAATCCATGATAATATCGATAACCGTCATAATTTTGGTCACAATAACCGTAACATGAAATTTTTCCGTTTGTTACATGCCTAGTGTGCCCCTGATGCTGGTTCAGCTGGTGTACGAGGGTCTTACCATGGTTGTTACCAGGGTCAGGACCAGAGCGCTGCGCAGGTACGAATGCCTGAACTTTTTGGGGTTACAGTTTGGATTATTGACAATGTCCATGATCAGTTCCTCCTGTTGACACACAGACAAGCAGGTGGAGAAGAAGAACAAGGCTCAGGTTTAATGTATTAGAACATAAAAAACATGACCAGGTCTACAGCTAGGTAGATAAAACCCGACACGCAGAATGAGTCATTACTGAACAAATACAGACGCAGTGTGTGAAAGTTCACAGGAATTAAGAGAGTCAGTAAAAGCTGCTAATCAACACATGGATAGCTGATGTTCGTAGGTGGGAGCTCCTCTATGAAAGCAGATGCTTTTTAGGTGTTTTAGACACGATACTAAGGAGGAAAGACGGCAACGATCTGATGCCGTCATCAGTCTGGAAGGTTGTCAGATCATTTCCAGACAATCTGGAGTCCAACGTTCTACAGAGAGAAAGGAATTTACACATGGAGAACATTCAAGGCTGCTAATCTTCCCAGAAGATGGACGTCCCAGCAAATTCAGTCCAAGGTCAGACTTTTAAAAGATCATTTCCTTTTGTTTGTTGTCTTTAAGCTAAAACAATGTTTTTTTCTTCTTTTTCTAATTGTGCTTATACAATTACTACTCTCGTGTGGCGGTGAGTTTTGTTTGCAACTCCCCCTCCCCCGACTATATTTTGTCTTTTTCCTTTGTTTTGGTGTTCAGGATGTGTCTTGGCGGATATTTATGTATTGTCTCACATCAGCTACATGGAAGCAGAACCATCCATGTGGCTGGTCTGAGAGCAGCTGGTCAGATACAGAACGGTGAGAAGATGCCATCACCATGGAGACAAATGAATGAGCGCAGCAGCTGCTCACGTTTGTCTTCATCCTTAGAGCTCAGACAGGAGGAAGCCAGCGTCAGCTAGAAATGCGAACGGAGACGTTATTGTCTCATTTAGATGCTGGACCGAGTCGGACCAGAACCAGACGTGCATGACGGTTGTGATGTCAGTCCCACCGTGTCCTCCACTCACTCCCATCAGTCTGTCAGGTTGGCAGAGCTGCATCCATGGGTTAGGGGTTAGGGTTTCATCACGGTGGTGAGGATGATGATGGACTCCCTCATCATGGTGGTGAGGATGACGATCCGGACTCTTTCAGTCCTACGTGGACCAGGAACTCCTCTGGATACCAAAGTATTCTAGAGTCAGATGAGTCCATCTGTCCGACAGCTGAAACTGTGTCAGGATCCCAAAACACGGCAGCAGGTCTGCAACAGAACCAGGTGTCAACATGGTCCGGTCAGTCTGACACCATCTGGACCTGCAGTCTGGTTCTGGTCCAGTCTCTGCAGGAACCAGACCTGCTGGAGGTCTCAGCGTGGACCAGAGTCCAGACTTCATCCTGGCTGAGATGCTGTGGTGGATCTTCAGATGCTGCAGACCTCAGAGCTGAAGCAACAATGGAAAGAAGAGAGGAGCAGAACTCCTCCATGGGAGAGACCGATGACATCATCTAGGACTGATGACATCATCCAGGACTGATGACATCATCCAGGACACCACAACGGCAGTTTCCTGCTGTTGGAGGAGCCTCTAGAAGCTGATGATGATGCTGGAGAGAAACCACTTCTGACACACTGATTCAGATACGATTTAGATGGCGTGTTATGTTTAGATTCCAGAAATAACGTAGGAAAAGAGAAATACACCACACAGATACAGGTCGCCTGTCATTAATAAGTACCTCCTCCTCACACCAGTCATAGACCTTCCAGTCAGAGACATGTTTGGCCCTGTGTCTCTTCCACAGCTCCAGGAACAGTGTAGCTGGAACACACACACACACATATGAATAATTCATTCATTCAGAGCTTCGCCAGACAAACCAGTTCTGCTCGGATCAGACTCACCCCAGATTGCCATGAACATCGCAAATGCCACAGTGCCCTCATTATCAAACAAGTGGCTGACCTGAAGAGATACAAACATCATCATGAACAACAATGTCAGGTTTATTATACAAATATGATACACAACAACTTCAAATCCAAAAACGTTGGGATCTATGGGATTTATTAACCTCATCAGTCCTGATTTCATTCCCAGTAGAACATAAACGCATCAGATTATGAAACATTTGATGTAAAATCTTCTCTGATTGTGAATCTGATGCAGCAACACGTCTATAAAAAGCTGGAACAGGAGCAACAAAAGCTGTAAAATAATAACTGGGGGAAGCTGGCTCTAAAAGTTGTGGAACAAGTTCAGAAAATGTTGCTCAGACTGTGAAGATCCTCCATCTACAGTGCAGAACATCATCAGGAGATGGAGAGAATCAGGAGGAATCTCTGTGTGCCGGGGACAAGACTGGATGCTGCTGATCTGCATCAAAAGCAGACATGATTCTCTACTGGAAACCACTGATGGACTCAGGAAGATTCCAGAAATCTCTGTGAACAAAGTTCACCCTGAAATCCACAAATGCAGGTTACAGATCCATCATGCAGAGAAGAAGCCGCATGAGACCAGGATCCAGAACCACCACCATCTGTCTCCTCTGGACCACATACAGGATCCAGAACCACCACCATCCGTCTCCTCTGGACCACATACAGGATCCAGAACCACCACCATCCATCTCCTCTGGACCACATACAGGATCCAGAACCACCACCATCCATCTCCTCTGGACCACATACAGGATCCAGAACCACCACCATCCGTCTCCTCTGGACCACATACAGGATCCAGAACCACCACCATCCGTCTCCTCTGGACCACATACAGGATCCAGAACCACCACCATCCGTCTCCTCTGGACCACATGCTGGATCCAGAACCACCACCATCCATCTCCTCTGGACCACATACAGGATCCAGAACCACCACCATCCGTCTCCTCTGGACCACATACAGGATCCAGAACCACCACCATCCATCTCCTCTGGACCACATACAGGATCCAGAACCACCACCATCCGTCTCCTCTGGACCACATGCTGGATCCAGAACCACCACCATCCGTCTCCTCTGGACCACATACAGGATCCAGAACCACCACCATCCGTCTCCTCTGGACCACATGCTGGATCCAGAACCACCACCATCCATCTCCTCTGGACCACATACAGGATCCAGAACCACCACCATCCGTCTCCTCTGGACCACATACAGGATCCAGAACCACCACCATCCATCTGGACCACATACAGGATCCAGAACCACCACCATCCGTCTCCTCTGGACCACATACAGGATCCAGAACCACCACCATCCATCTTCTCTGGACCACATACAGGATCCAGAACCACCACCATCCATCTCCTCTGGACCACATACAGGATCCAGAACCACCACCATCCATCTCCTCTGGACCACATACAGGATCCAGAACCACCACCATCCGTCTCCTCTGGACCACATACAGGATCCAGAACCACCACCATCCGTCTCCTCTGGACCACATACTGGATCCTTCACAGCAGCACGGCTGGAAACAGGAGATAAGTCCAGATGCTGAACTGGTCCGCCTGCAGTCCAGACCTTTCACTAACAGAAAACATTTGGAGCATCATGGAAGCAGAAATCCAGCAACCAGGTCCAGGACTGTTGAGCAGCTAGAATCCTGCATCAGACCAGAATGGGACAACATTCCTCTCCTAAAACTCCAGCAACTGGTCTCCTCACTTCCCAGACGTTTACAGACAGTTGTTAGGTAAGGCAAGTTTATTTGTGTAGCACATTTCATGTACAGAACAATTCAAAGTGCTTTACATAAAACATAAGCATTACAGTGGGGTGCAAAAGGAAAAAAATCCTGTTAAAAGAAGAGGAGATGCTACACGATGATAAACATCACCCTGGAACTACTTTTTACAGACTCAGAATCGCAGCAAGTGAATATTTTCCATTCTTCAGGTGTTCAATTTTATCTGTTATCATCATATATTTATGACCTGAAGTCAAAATAAGTAACAATGACACCTAGTGGTTCAAATCGGAACGACACACAGAGAGCTTTTATCGACAAAGGTGTTGTTGATGGTTAAGACAGGGTGTTAAAACATGCTCCCTCCATCCCGGGCAAAAAACAAGAATGTTTTGAGTTATTTTTACAGTAAATTTCTAACTTATTTTGCCTTTAACTTTATTATGTAGTATAGCTAGTTGATGAAAACAGATGAATAAAACATCGGCTTCACCTTAGCATAGGAGCAGGTGTCCGACAGCTTCCACACTTGGCACCTCTTGTCACAGCGAGGACACATGGTGATGTTGGACTGACACACTTCCTTACTGTGGAGACACACATCAATCAGTCCAAGCAGTAATTTAAATCAAACTTTGTCTATCTTAACATACTCCACCTCTTGCATCAATTTAAAGTTACATTAATATAACTAGATAAGCAGTTCACTTCCCCCTACATGGCCCCTGTATCACAATGATGAACAATCCTTCAAAAAATTCTTGGATCCAGACTGAGATCCAGATCAACATCAAAACTTTATCAGTTCTTTCTTGTGCCCTGATCAACATTCCCTGGAATCCAAATCCATTTATAATTTATAATGCACAGTGGTACTTGTATGCACCCAACTTACATGAGAGGGCTGGTGTTGAAAAAGGCCATGGCATACAGGAACACTACAACACCGATGGCAGCAGCTGGAACCAGTAGTTTAGTGTACCAGCCCAGCCACAGGTAGTACAGAGCCACCTTCTCCCCAAAATAACACCTGCAGGGTCACAAACACATCAAAACATGGATGTTAGCGTGGAGTCTTCACGGATAAACATTCAGGATGACGTACTGGCAGAAATACAGAATAATATCTGCAACCTGCCAAACACTCGTCCTGAAGCAGCAAAGCTTATTCATGCTGGACCCTCCTATTTGATTTATTGCTGGTGTTGTTCTCTCAGATGTAAGTCGCTTTGGAAAAAAGCGTCTGCTAAATGACATTAGTAGTGGTAGTAGTAGTGGCAGCAAAGCATCCACAAATCACACTTGGATTCTGCGTTGATTTAGGTCAGATGTGACCAGACTTCTATCTTCTAAAAAAATCCACTTATGGCTCACCAGTCCTTCAGAGAAGAGGTCTGAAGTAGTTTAAGTGTGATAACATTCAGTGTCAGCCTGAATGTTATCACACTTGAGAAAGCCTACAGTTCCAACATTTCTTTAGACTTGACAGACTTGATGCAGTTTTCTTGGAAAATGTTCATAGGGAAGCCACTTTTAGGTGATTGATTATTGTACTACGTCTTCATTTGTACTTGATGATTACATGATCTGTTGCAGACTTAGAAACAGTTTTATAACCCTGCACATCAACCCCTAGCCCTTCCCCTTGGCTGTAGCACTTGAAACTATGTTTCAAGAGCTTGGGGTTGAAGTATTCCCCTGAGAAATGGGACAGCCCTTCGAAACCCTCATGCATCACCAATAGTTGTCCATAGCACAGTAAACTTACTTCATGGCTGTTTCTGGAGGTTTCAATACCATCTGCAACAGCAATAATCTCCCTTTCCTGGGCAATCATTATTTTTTTAGGTTTGGGCCGAAAAAAGAAGACGCCTTCGACTCAAGCTTAATGTTCACGTTACGATGCAGACATGAGCAGATGCACGTAACATTACGAAACTAGCAATTTTTTCACATTTGTAATAAAACTGTCTGCAATACACGAAAGTGACCTGAAAATAGCGATTTTCATATTTTATCTACAAAAATATACTCACATTTGTGCATTTCTTTGGCCGCCACTGCCAATTTCCTCACCACTTTGCATGTATTTCACAAGAAATTGTGGGTAATATACCACTTGTTTTCTAGTGCCAAGATAGTTCTACCACTTCCCCCTCCCCTTCGGTCTGAACCAGAATCAGGATACCACTACCCCTTCACATGAAAGCGCAAAACAAATGTTTAGGGCCAAGGACTAAGGGGGAATTGGAATTCCCCCTTAAACACTATCAATTTTATTTATATAGGCCTTTACAGCACACAAGGTAACCAAAGTGCTTTCCATAAAAACATCACAACATAGAAAGAGAATAAAAACAACATGGAGAAAATGATAAGCAAATACAAATAAACACAAATAAATATGAAAATATATCACCACATTACTGGGTGTTAAAGGCCAGTCTGAATAAATGAGTTTTGAGTCGGGCTTTAAAAAGGCTAAAATCTGCTATAGAGCGCACGTCAGGAGGCAGTTTGTTCCAGAGTCTGGGCCCTGCGACCGAGAACGCCCGATCACCCCAATGCTTGAATCTGGCTCTAGAGACTTCCAACAAGAGCTGGTTTGCTGACCTTAAAGCTCTGGTTGGGCTCCAAACATGTAAAAGTTCGGACGTGTAAGGAGGCCATTAAGCGCTTTAAAAACAAATAACATTATCTTAAAATCAATCCTTAAAGAAATCGGACGCCAGTGAAGGGAAAACAGAACCGGGGTGATGTGCTGACGTTGGGGGGTGTTGGTTAGAAAGCGGGCAGCTGCGTTCTGAACCAACTGAAGACGGTCGATTAATGACTGAGAAACTCCGACAGAGTGCATTACAGTAGTTGAGTTTCGAACTTAGAAAAGCATGAATGGCTTTTTTGAGATCACTAAGATTTAAAAAAGGTTTTATCTTTGTTAAAAGACATAGTTGATAAAAAACTGCCCCTGACCACACTATCAATCTGCTTATCAAATCTTAAACTGCTGTCAAAGATAACTCCAAGATTCTTGACAGCAGGTTTCAGTTTAGGGTAGAATGGAACGATTGAACTTTCTGACCCAAAAACTATGTGTTTGACTCATTTTGATGCAAATTGTTTGTTTTGCCGTTGATTTTATTGTTTTATTTTCTGAGAAACATTTGTGTACCTTCTAGATACTGAATTGAAAATACCATCAGAGATCTCCTGTAAGATACTACTTAGGAACCGTCAAGCTCCCAAGGCCCATGCTTGAAAGATAAGAGAGGCAACCACCCACATGGAGGGTTGATGTGGAGTCTGTTGTATAAATAAGGAGTTCAGAATTACAGCAGGAAGAGAAACACAGAGAGAAAAAACATGGTGGATATGCTGGCTAGTATTCCTGATTCTTCCAGATAAATCATTGGAACAATCATCAGTTAAAGAAGATAACCGCGTCGTTCAGGTTTTAGATTGTGATGCCGATCAGTTTCCTCTCTGGTGTTTCTGATGTGACTGTCACATGAACTGAACCCGATTCAGACAGTTTAACATCTGTGTGTGAAACATGGAGGCTGTCAGAGTCTGATGGGTGTTATTGCTCATTAACACATCGGGTTGTGTGATTTGTACCAATTACAAAATGAATCTAGATCATAACCGTGTCTTTCTCCAAATACAGACTCGCCTAGAGAAACTGCTTTGGTGGATAGACTACTCGTGACTACACAACAGCAGATGATCAAACAAAAACAAAATTAATAAATAAATGGGGATAAAACTTATAATTGATGTTGACACCTTATGAGTAAAGGCCTTTTCCCACCGGGACCGATGCAAATAAACAGCAAGAAATTGCGAGTAATTTGGAGGAGAAATATCGACGCATTTGTTTATACACACCTGCTCTGACACGAAATTACGAAGATGCAAGAACAAACTGGCATTTGTTATTCCAGAGGAACGTGAGCACATGCAGCAGTGACGGAGGGAGAGGTGGCTGCAGGTAAACCTCTGGAAGCTGGAAAAACAGCTGATCTCACCGTAGAGATGCCAAGTGGGGATTTTAAATATAACACCTGTAGCTAATAACCTCCAATGGCTATAAAATGAAGGGGAAACAGTGTGACTTTAGCGGTGATGTTTTTCCCCTCGTTTGCCAAACAAGATGCAAAGATGATAACACCTGAGCCATAATGACACAGTAGTAGCGACCAAGCGACACTTATCACTTTTCCTTTCTCTTTTTGCTTGCGACCAGCTCTGTGACAGTCCGAGTGCCTTCTCTGATTGGTGGATTGTGTATCTGTCAAATGCGAATATTAAGAAAATCAAAATTCGAAAAAATAAACGCCGCAAAATCGCAAGATGGAATTTTGTCACTGACGTAAACGCTCCCGTTGAATTGACAATTTGATTAAAGGAGAACTCAGTAACTTTTTTACCTCAGTAACTTTTTTTACCTCAATAAATGCTTTTCGGAATCCCTGTGGAGCTAAACAAAGTGTTGACGGAGCGATTTCATGTCCCCCCCCTTCCCTCCCGCCGGTGCCTCTGGCCTGCAAGCAGCACTTGCAAGTCTGCCTGAGCCGACCCGACACAGAACTTGCGACAACAGAAACCGCTGTACAGTATTCAGATCCACTGTCTACCGAGCTGCTTTCAGCACCGATTTGAACCAGATTACCAGCCCTGATTCAAAGAAAACATTTCTTTAGCTTCACACCACCTAAACACGGCTCCTGGCTCTCATAACCAACTCTTTGCTGGACCAGAGTGATTCACGTAGCTTGCGCTGCCTGGGCGCCGGGTGAAGCATCACTGCTTCAGGCTCAATAATCACTTGTCACGTCCGCAAAAAGTAAATAAAAGTTTGTATTCTTACCTGCTACTCGCCAACACCAGAGAAAAATATAATCCACGGCATATTTACCCGCAAATCGCAGGTAAAACGTCCCGTTTCAGAAAATACAGGACTTTGCTTTGAGCAGAGGGAAACGAGGTGCTGCTACCAACACAGCAACGTAGCATCAACAAGCTAGAAAACACTTAGAAATATATTCAGGGATCAAAATAGAGGAAAGACAGGTAGAGAAGCCGTCTGTGTGCTGTGGGGGTGTAGGGGGGTACGAACTTTAGGACAGTGAAAGTACGCCACTAGGGGGAGCCCCGAGCTGAAGTTACTGAGTTCTGCTTTAAAGCTACTGCCGTGCAAATCTTTAAGACAAAATATTCGAGGTAGGCGAGAAAAGGCCTTAAGAGTGGGGGAAAACGATTTCAACTCAACTGTGAGAAATCAGAAAAGCCACATTGTTTCCTGTTCCTTTAATGGTGAAGACCAGTGGAGCTACGTGGGGACATAAGAAGTGCTGTTATTAGCAAAAACAAGGCCTCTAAAAGGTAGGAAGTCATCTCCAAGGTCCTTGGTTTCCATTTTCTACAGTGCAATGTTTCTGAGATGTTTTCCAAGCATGGAAATGTCAGGAAGCTCTCTGGATGCAGCGACTTCAAAGGGAGGTGCGAACTGTGGAAAAACCACCACCTTTTATCGTCACCGTACAGTAATCCCTCAGGTGCACCAACTTTAGATTATTTCTAATTTATAAACAAACAGCTGAAGGACGTGGGTACTGATTCTTTTATAAATCTGGAAGTTTTCTAGTGTACACCCCCTTCAGGGATCTTTCCCACTCAATGTTACATAAATGAGATCCCAGGACTGTAGCTTGTCCTGACATCTTGCTAGCTTTTAATTTCATCAGTTCCTCACATCACATGAAAATTAGCTTAACACCATCACCATCTCATCTTTTACACAAACTAAAGATCCTACTGAGCCCCGAGACTACAGATGACAGTATTCAAAGCAGAAATCCTCTCCAGCATCGTGGTCATGACACGTTTTGGTGCAGATGAAAACAGTGCAATGCTAAACAGACGGTTCTGGACTCACTTCACTTCGCTGACTGGCTGTCCGGAGAACAGGGCCGTCCATCGAGCCCAATTCTTCTGCAGCTTTTTCTGCTCCTTTTTCTGAGAATCATGAGAGAAGTCCACACACACACACACACACACACACACACACACACACACACACACATCAGGGCGACTAATCCAACACAGTAACACAACAAACATCTGAGAAAAACATCCCTCCTTCCTCTAGTTTCTTCATCACCAGTATTTCACCATTTCATGAAAAACATTTGGATAATATGGGCTGATGAGATACTTACATATAAAAACAAATTACTTGGTGTTTTTAATCCCTCTGGATTATTTAATGAGCACCTCAGACTATCTGCTGCCATGTGGAGAAATTATTGTTTTATGTTTGAATATCTGGGTTTTTAATATTTTGTCATCTCACCTCGTGGAGGCAGAACATGCTTTCAAACACACCCCTCATCAACAGCTCCTCCAGGTTCTCTGACAAAAGAAAGCAAGTCTATGAGGGCGTTGCCTTCATCGACTCATGTTTCCAGGAATTTTCATTGCTCATTGCTTCTTCTGAAAGGTTTGCCACATCCAGTCTTTAGTTAAACATGTTCATCTTCCTTAAACTAATCCCACTCACCTCCTGTATTAATGAAGGTCTGATGGAGGATGAAATGAACAACTCGAATCCTGGAAGAAAAAGTTCAAGTTGAACAAATATAATTCATTTCTCAAAATCATGTCTGTCCAAAAAATTTTCCCGTCAGTTTTAGACCAGTGAGATGGATGTCAGACCTCACCCTGCAACTTCAGTCATGTGTTGTTCTTCTGTCCAAGTTTGCACAAATTCTGGAGTAATTTCTTTTCTATAAACCAAACCCAAAGTGACCCACTAACCCGCTGAACTCCTCTCCTTAGCAGAGAGAGATTTTGGCTGCCAGGACGCTGTATTTTACTCTTCGGGAAATCTACTACCTCCATCTATATTACTGTGGCTCAACACAAAGAACATATATGAGGGGAGAAAAAATTTCACTCAGTGTGAAGGTAATTTAGCTAAATTTACTTGCAAGTGGTCACCCTTTGTGGAGTACTTCAAATCTTTACCTTCTCAATGTGTAGAATAATGTAAGTAATCCACCATGTTACTCATTTGAAAAGATAGGTAAAATATTGTTTTTACTCCCACCCTTTAATTTAATATTCTTCATCTTATTTTCTAATCATTATTATTGTTATCATTTTGTATTTCTGTTCTGTTTGTTTGGCATGTTACGTTTTTTAAAATAAGTGAGAAGTTGTGAAAAGATTTATGCAAATGTTGTATGTTACTACATCTGTAGGAAATTGCTATTACATTTGTGGGAAATGTATTACGTTTTCAGGATCACGACATTAAAAGCTGCATATTTTTTACGGCGTTTGTGGTTTATTACGTGTGCGGGCATAAAAGTCACACATGAGGCATACTGTTTCCTTCAGGAATTACCCTCATTCTTCTTTGCTAGTCGGAGCAGCTTGGTGACTCCCAGAGGTCTGAATGAGGTTGCTGCTGCAGTCAGCTGGTGCTTTACAGGAGCAGGTTTCCTCTGCTACTACTAGCTCTGATGTCAGAGATGCTAGTTTCATTTCTGAGTGCATCGTATTTTGTTTGGACTCTAGAACAAATAAAAAGCTGTTTTACTGGCTGGCATCGGTTTTCCGTGCATGCTCCAGAAAATTGAACAAAAAGTTTTAAATCAGAGGCTTCCCTCAGATCAGATCGCAGACTCCGCTGCCTGGTGTGCAGGCATCCTTTGTAGGGATGCACGATATTGGAATTTTGGCTGACATCCGATATGCTGATATTTTAAAACTCATGTGGCCAGTAACAGATATCGATACCGATATTAAATTTGAAAAACAATTTGTGTAATATTCATTCCTTGTGCAAAATAAGAAAAATGCCTTAACTTGTGTTATGTATAACAAGTCAAACTTAAAGGAATAGTTCACCCTCAGAATGATGTAACTTTATTTTCCACTTACCCTGATGGTGAGCAAGTCTCTGGACCACTTTTTTAATATGTCAAATGCAGCTGGAGATCAGGGCGACTTCTCGCCCCCCCCCCCAATGGAGTTCGCCAGGGTCCGAGCCAAAAAGGTCCATAAAAGTCCACAAAAAATTGTCAATATTCCCCCATACTGCTCGTCCCATGTAGTCCAAGTGCCCTGAGTGGGGCACTTGGAATTTACTTGAAACTACGCCATTTAGTATATTTTTAGAGTCTAAACAATACTACATCGCATGCCTAGCAAGCACGCCGATGCGCATTCACGATATGGAAGCCACGGCAGACGAGATCGCGAGTTCTCTTTTTCTTTCTTTCTTTTAGATCAATATCCACCCCTCCTGTGTTTGTCCCGGTTTGTTTAGAGCTCTTACGCTCTTACCACAATGTAAACAGTGAATTTCTTCTTCTACGCTTGCATTATCGGCAGCGTAGGCTCTGAACGCCGAGGCTTCCGTAGATTCGTGACCGCGCATGTGCGCGCTTCATGGACGTAAACAATACTCCTTTTTAGACTCTAAAAATATACTAAATGGCCTAGTTTCAAGTAAATTCTGGACGCTACCCACTCAGGACACTTGGATTACATGGGACGAGCAGTATGGAGGAATATTGACAATTTTTTGTGGACTTTTATGGACCTTTTTGGCTCGGACCCTGGCGAACTCCATTGGGGGGGGGGGACGAGAAGTCGTCCTGAACTCTGGCTGCATTTGACATATTAAGAAAGTGGTCCAGAGTCTTGCTCACCATCAGGGTAAGTGGAAAATAAAGTTAAATCATTCTGAGGGTGAACTATTCCTTTAATGACAGTTGTTTAAACATAACTCATAGGATATTTACGTTATATCCTAGAACCGCCTGGATTTTCGTCTCCCTGAGAAAAAAAAAGAAAAACACAACCCAAAAACCAGGGATATTTGGTTATTTACACATACGACCGTGTATAAACTCTGTTTACACAGAACATCCTAAAAGAAAATGTCTTTAGAAGTTTTAGTCTGTAAAAAGGAAGTTTTTGAAGAAGAAGTTGTTAGTTTTTTTTTTTAATTGTAGAAACAGTGGCCTGATTGGTTAATTTCGGTTTCGGCCCCCCCCCCCCCTATCGGTGGGGTGGCAGATGTCCGATACTCAGTTTAAGGCCGATATTGAAAGGGGGCCAATTACAGGACTGACTCAGAAAATTTGAATATTGTGATAAAGTTCTTTATTTTATGTAATGCAATTAAAAAGACATGAAATTGTTTTAATATTGCTGATTATGGCATACAGTTTAAGAAAACAAGTATCCTATCTCAAAATATTAGAAAATCATGAATTCTCATTTTCTGAGACAGTCCTGTATATCCTGCATCCCTAATCCTTTGTGCTTGAGGCTGTCCTACTCCTCAATTCCTACATGTAGCAACCCCAGCCATCTCCATCACCAGTTTACACCTTTAACCGTTGACTTACAGTGGCTTGCAAAAGTATTCATACCCATGACCAAAATTAAATTGCTCAGAAAAGAACAAAGCAAAAGTGGGTTTCACCTTTTTATATGAAAGGAAATGGCACAAACTCATCAATCCATCACTGTTATTGTTCGTATCGCTCTTTACTATGGGTCATCTTTTTCCTCGTTTTTTTTCTTTTCTTTCCTCTTTTTTCCTTTTTCTTTTGTTCTCTGTTCTTTTTTCCCCCCCCTCTTTCTCCTGGGTGACTTACCCCCTCTTCTGATCGTCCTTTTTATTTCTTCTATTATTTTCATTTTTCATCCTTTCTTTTTTTCTTCCTGGCTTGTTCCCGAGAATTTTTTTCTTTTCTTTCTTTTTCTTTTTGTTTTTTTTTTTTTTTTTTCTTTTTTTTCATTCTTTTGTTTTTCCCTCTTTTTTTTTTTTTTTATTTTTTTTTTTTTTTTTTTTTTTTTTTTGTTGTGTTTATTTTAGTTTTTTTTTTTCTCTCTCCCTTTTCCTTTTTTTCTTCCCTCCCCCTTTTTTTTTTTTTTTTTTTTCTCCTCTTCCCCTTGCTCTCTCTTTTTTTTTTTCTGCCCAATAGGTTGAATATGTTTGTTTTTATTTTTTAAAAAAGTATTCACACTAAGTCATTAAGTCACAAGCAGTACTTGGTTGCAGCCCCTTTGGCAGCAAAAAAACCTACCAATCGCTTTGGATAGCCAGCAATTAGTTTTGTGCAGTGGTCCTTGGACAGTTTCGCCCACTCCTCTTTGCAATACTGCTCCAGCTGAGTCAGGTTACTTGGTGACCTTCGGTGGACAGCAATCTTCAGATCCCTCCACAGGTTTTCTATTGGGTTGAGATCTGGGTTTTGACGTCTGGAACCTCCACTCCTTCCTCCCTCCCCCTTCTTCTTTTCCCCCTCCCCCTCTATTTTTATCTCCTTATCCTTTTTAAAGGGGAACTT
The DNA here is from genome assembly GCA_023101725.1 of Atherinomorus stipes. Lineage (NCBI taxonomy): Eukaryota > Metazoa > Chordata > Actinopteri > Atheriniformes > Atherinidae > Atherinomorus > Atherinomorus stipes. Next base: position 42,255 of record JALJCO010000375.1, on the reverse strand, counting down.
CCCCCCCACCTTCAGGCTTTTTGCAGATTTGAAGATGTTTTCCTCCAGGATGTTGATGTATTTTTCACTATTCATAATCCCTTGCACACGGACAAGCTCACCAGGACAGGAGGAAGAGAAACAGCCCCATAGCATTATATTCCCACCTCCATGTTTCACGGCAGGGATGGTATGAGCTGGATCATCAGCTGTGTTAGTTTTGCGCCAAACATACTTCTTGGCGTTCAGGCCAAAAAGTTCTATTTTCGTTTCATCTGACCAGATCACACGTTCCTACGTGTGTGGTGGCATACTGCAAACGAGCCTTGAGATGTTGTTTCTTCAGATATGGCTTCTTCTTTGCAACACGCCCATAGAGACCTTCCTTGTGTAAAGTGCGGGATATTGTGGACTTGTGTACGTTAGTCCCAGCACCCTGGAGAGACTTCTTCAGGTCTTCAAGAGTGACGGAGGGGTTTGCTCTGGCTTCCCTGAGCAATTTCCTTTTGCCTTTTGCCGTGATCTTGGAGGGGCGCCCTGTTCTTTGGAGGTTCACAGTGGTACTGTGGCGCTTCCACTTCTGGACCAGTGATGCAACAGTACTTTTTGGCACATTGAGTGAACTTGCGATGGCTACATAGCTTTGCCCATCTCTATGCTTCTCTACAACTTTCTTTCTGATGTCTTCTGAGAGCTCCTTGGACTTCATGACTGTTGTCTGCTGACAAGCATGGGATGACTGTGGACAGGTGACCATTGGGCACTAATTATGGGGAGCAATCAAGGATATACAAATCACCTGGGACTAAATACCGCCCTGTGACACTGTGAGGCAATAGGGGATTATCACGCTTCCTTGTTCCGGTTACCGGAAGTTGAAACATTTGGCACTTCCCCTTCCGGGCCATGTTAACGACAGCCGTTCCTGCTCTGTTATACTGTTTAAATCGTATAAACTCCAAACATACTTAAGTTTTCATTCCAGACTGAAGTGATACTGGATCAAAAGCTGGATCAAAGCGATCGATTCGCCGCGGTGAAGGGCCGAACTTTATAATAAAACACACGTTTGTTTGTCGCCGATGGGGCACAACACCGGCACTTCACAGCATGCTAGCATTAGCCAGCTAGCGTTTACTGACGTGCTTAACATTGTGCATCTTAAAACACACAAACATCTGAAAATCGGGTCTGTACCCTCCCGTTTCTAGTGGAACAACTGGGGACTGCCAAGAAAGGAGACGCTTTCAGATGCTTGTGTGTTTTCAGCCGCACAAAGTTAGGCACGTTAACGAGCTGGCTAATGCTAACCTGCTAACACGACTGTATAGCCTGCCGGCCACAAACAAACGTGTGTGTTTTATTATAAAGTTCGGTCCTTCACCGCGGCGAACCGGTCATTTTAATCCACTTCTTCCTCAGCATCACTTCAGTCTGGAATGAAAACTTGGCATTGGCGTGTGGTGGAAATTCTAATAAAGACCCAGATGAGGTGATCTTTGCAGAATATAAAGTTTATTTTACAACCAGGTTGGAGATGATGCACGCAATCAGATTGTGAGCACCTTCTGAAGAAATACTGAAAGAACATGTCTTTTTATCCAGTGGCAGAGAGAAAGGCTGGAAACAGGGAACTGTTGCTGTCACAGTTGACATTGACATGAATCAGACATCCTTATCTGAAACTGTATGTGCTATGCCTCACACATCTAACTAGCAAACACATATCATAACTTCAGACATTCAAGGCCAGTTCAGAAGGAGAACACCTGCAATCTTATCATTAGCTGAACCCTGAAAAGAGAACATCATATTTCATATGGGTGCAGAAACGACAACTAAAGGTATGCGCTGCAATTAAAAGTTAAAAATACACGAATGTATGTGCTCAGGAACATAAACTCAGTGTGCTCATAATAATAGCAGTGTGATTATAAAATTTCCATTACACTCCTCCCTTTTGATTACATGTTAATCACTCAACATAGAAATTTTAACAAAAAGGGTAACTCAGAATAAATGCAGAATAAATGCAGACCACAAACTCAAAATCTAGAGATCAAATGTGGATAACATCAGGAGGAAATATGCCCTCAAGAGAGGGTTGAACATCACCCCCATCACACCTCACACAGTGGAGACCTCGAGAGAACCAAGTTTGAGGTCAAAAACAGAGTAAGAACCGCATGGGTCATAGGAGAGAGGAAGATGAGGACCGTCAGACCAAAGGCCATGAACCCCAGGAAGCAGGTGACGTCGCGGCGGGGCTTGTAGCGTCTCAGCAGAGTAGAACGCAGGACGGTAGCCAGGGTGGTATCAGGCCAGCCAGGCAGGAGTGGCAGCCTAAGTCGGAGGCGGCTGGGCTGGAGGGCCCAGCTCCGGAGGCGTCCCCTTGAAGATCTTGCAGTGGCTGGCGTGGATCCAAGTCGCCCTCTCCGAGATTTTGATGGACGTGTGAGTGACCAACAGGACTTGGAACGGCCCCAGCCAGCGCTTCGCTTTCCACGACTTCCTGCGGAAATCCTTCACCAGAACCCATTGACCTGGTTTGATGGGATGCAGCGGTCCTGAAGCTGGTAATGGAAGGGCAGCCTTCACTGACGCGTGTGTCTGGGAAAGAAAACGAGAGAGATTATGACAATATGCCACCATGTCACTAGCACAACAATCAGGAGAAAGAGAATGTCCCGGACGAGGCTCCCCACCCAGAGAGGGTGGACGTCCGAAAAGGATCTCAAACGGGCTCAAGTTAGCTCTGGCCCTTTTTCGCATGCGGAGATACATGAGAGCAAGAGGAAGTGCGTGTGTCCATGACAACCCCGTTTCCTGACATATCTTGGCCAGCTTATTTTTCAGTGTGGAGTTTTCCCGCTCAACAGCGCCTCCAGACTGAGGATGATAAGCACAGTGTGTTTTAAGTTGAAAACCAAGCTTTGAACTGATCTCAGTCAGGGCCTGATTGACAAAATGTGTGCCATTATCAGAATAAATCCTAGTTGGCAGACCCCAACGGGGGAAAATGTCACTGACCAAAACTTTGGCAACTGCCCCCCATCAGCCCTCCTCACCGGAAAAGCTTCTGGCCACTTCGAGAAAAGATCCACTATCACTAGACAGTATTTCTTTCCCTCTGAAGGAGTCAGTTCGATGAAATCCATCATGAGGAATTCGAAGGGGAGGGTAGGCTGAGGGTGAGCTGCTCTTCCAACAGAAACGGCACGTGAGATGTTGTGATTAGCACACACAAGACAAGAGTTACAAAACTTCTCTGCAGCAACAGAAAAACCTTTAGTGAACCACAGTGACGTCACTAAGGCTACCATCGCTCCTTTTGATGCATGGTCTTTACCATGTGACCACCTGCACATCCAGGGAAAAAAGTGTGAGGGTAAACATGGGAGCAAGTCGGGAGACAACCACACTCCCCTGTCATTCACAGAGCATCCTGCTCGCTTCCAGCTGTGTCTGTCTGCCTGTGTAGAAAAAGTTTGGACCACGGCCAAGTCCATCTCAGCTGGTGACTCTGGTATGTTTGTATCAGAGAGAAGGCAAGGGGAGGGGGGCTGCAGAGAAGCTTGTTTCGCAGACTTATCAGCAAAAGAATTTCCAAGAGTAATGGGATCCCTCCCTTTTGTGTGTGCTGAGCACTTAATGACAGCCACCGTTTTAGGCAACAAGACAGCTTCTAACAGGTCTGCCACATATTTGGAATTCAGAATCGGCTTCCCATCTGATTTTAGGAAATTACGATTTTTCCACAATTCACCAAAATCATGCACCACACCAAAAGCATAAAGACTGTCTGTGTAAATGTTAACCGTTTTGTCAGCTGCCAATCTGCACGCAGTAGCAAGAGCAACCAATTCAGCTGCCTGAGCAGAGAGATGACTTGGAAGGGAGCCAGAAGAAAGGACAGCTGAATGAGAGCAAACAGCAAAACCTACACGGTTAACTCCAGTTTCACTCCGTGAGGATGAACCGTCCACAAACAGTTCCATGTCTGCATCCTGTAAAGGGATGTCAGAAAGGTCAGGGCGGGGCGAACACACTTGATCAATAACCTCAATGCAGTCATGATGTGTCTCTCCGTCAAGTTCAATAGGCAAAAGTGTGGCAGGATTGAGTTGGCCACAACGACGAATTTCAATGTTGGGTAATTCCAAGAGAATAGTGGAATACCTCAACCAACGTGCAGCAGAAAGGTGTGATGTCTTCTGCTCCAGCAAAATCATTGCTACATTATGAGGGACAAACAGGGTGACATGAGAATACCCCACAATGTCTCGTGAAGCTAGAACAGCTTTCTCTGCTGCTGCCACAGCTCTAAGGCAACTTGGTTGGCCCTGTGCCACAGCATCCAACTTGGATGAGAAATATACGACTGGGCGCAGCTTGTCACCATGTGACTGTAGCAAAACAGAAGTCATAAAACCAGATTTTTCAGCAACCATCTGAACAAAAGGGTGTGAAGCATCAGGAAGCACCAGGGCAGGGGCCGTCTGCAGAGAGCGCTTTAAAGCCACAAAAGCAGACTCTGCTTCAGGAGTCCAGGAAATGTGATCAGAAGCAGCCAGATTCTTACCATGAATCAAAGAAGAAAGGGGAGACTCAATTTCAGAATAATTAGGGATGAAAGCACGACAATATGATGTCATTCCTAAAAATGACATTAATTGTTTTTTTGTGATTGGCTTAGGGATATTCTGAATGGCTCCAACTCGAGATGTAGAGAGGGAATGAGACTGAGCAGAGATCACATGACCCAGAAAAGTGACAGTAGGTTTAACATACTGTAACTTAGACAAACTAGCTTTGTAGCCTTTAGCATGGAGATGAAGAAGCAATTTAAGTGTTGCACCTGCACACACAGCTTCTGAAGGGGCACAGATCAACAAATCATCAACATACTGCAACAATGCCACCTTTTCTGGCAGAATGAGATCAGACAAGGAGTCTCTGAGAATCCCATTAAACAGAGATGGACTGTCAGTGAAACCTTGAACCAACCTCGTAGAGGTGTAAAGTTTGCCATCAAATTCAAAAGTGAACCAAAATTGTGAATCCTTAGCTACTGGAACTGACAGAAACGCATTTGACAGGTCCACACAGCTAAAGAATCGAGCACTTTGGGGAATTTGACCCAAAATCGTGGCAGGATTGGGAACGACTGGAGCACGCGGGACAACTGCGCGATTTACGGCCTTCAAATCCTGCACAAAACGCCATTCATCAGGCACACCAGGACCACGAATCTTTTTCACAGGAAAAAGAGGTGTGCGGACCGGTGAATCAGGGCAAGGTGCCAAGATACCTCGGTCTAAGTAGGTCTGAAAAACAGGACGAATACCAGCCAAAGCTTCAGGTTTGAGTGGATACTGTTTTTGACAGGGTCTGTAAGTAGATTTAGGTGTGATAACAACAGGCTCACAATCTTTAACCAGACCCACATCGAACTTATCCTTTGCCCATAAATCAGGAGGAATTTTCTCCATGACTTGTGAGGGAAGAGGGGAGGGTGAGCTGTCTCCTCTCCTCTCCACAGAAGCACAGAGCAAGCAGGGTGACGTCATGTGCAATGTTCGTGTGCTGTGCAGAATAGACTGAAAAGCAGTTCTGTATGCATTCAGGCTGGGTGAAAACATCACAGCTGTGTCCTCAGTGGTTTGCCAATCTGAGGTTGCCTGACAATTACTCAAAAACTGGCCAGTTTGTTCCCATTGTGCATCATGAGGTTTGGAAAGAGAAATGTGAGGTGGTGTATGCATACGAAAAACTCTAGTCTGATCAGAAGTCAAAGTCACATCCAACACACACAACAAGTCAGTCCAGTATAATGATGTGGTGGTAAGTTTATCATTTCTGACTCTGTACCACAGTGTCTCAAAATCAGGATCCGGACCAGACTCAGAGTAGTGCGCTGTACAATGGAGGCCTTCCCTAGACATCAGCTCTGCTGCAGGAGACACACGAGCACGGGCCTCAGAGCAGAGCTGATCCGGGATGGCACCTACGCCCAGATGCCATTCGTAGACATACACAGGCGTGGTAGATTCAAAATTAACAAAGCAAAAGTCATGAGCTTCCTCTCGTGATGGCATTTTGACCTCCAGACCATTTGGCGTTGATGTTAAAGTAATGTTTAGAGCCAAAATCAGGTCTCTTCCCAACAAATTTAGAGGGCAGAGGTGAGACAAGAGGAAGCTGTGTTTGAAAGTAGCCCCACATTCAGTGAGGCATGTCAAAGGTTTTGTAAAATATTCTCTCTGAGTATGTCCCGAAGCTGACACAGAAAGGAGTGAACGTCCTCCATGCTTCAGAGGAGGATTAAAAGTCGAAGACATTAAAACAGAATTTGCTGCCCCAGAATCCACTAAAAAGGGGATCCATTGACCTTTAACCTGGAGTGACATCATTGGAAGATTTTTGTAAGCCTCAGCAGTCAGATGAACATAACTGCCAGTCTGTGGTGTTGTTTTGTGTTCTAAGTGTGTGATGGCCTCTGTAAGCAGAAAATGTGTATCAGTAGAAGCAGGCGCCACTAAAATTCTTTCAGAGTGTAGCAGTGTGTGTGTGTCAGGTGGAATCTCACGCCCCTCATCTGCTGCAGGAAAGATTCCTGAAGATCCGGGATCCAGGACTCCCTCCACCTCAACTCCCCATCAGTCAGCCTGGGCTGGAGCCGGTGCTCTGTCAGGGTTTCGTGGACAGTCGCGGCGAAAGTGTTCAGTCGAGCCACAAATATAACAGCGGTTCCCGTCTCCTGGATGTGCAAATCTCCCTCGAGCGCGGCTTCTCCCCCTCCCTCTGCCTCGGAGAGGAGGAGGGAAAGTTCCAGTCACTGACTTGAGCATGGTGAGAGAGGCCTTCTGTAACGTAGCCTCCTCTCGTGCAGTTTTCTTGGCTTTGCGATCTGATAACAGCTCAGTCACAATTTCTGGAATCTGCTTACTGGGTAAGCAGAGCTGGAGATTGCTGGGTGTGAGACCTGGTGTGACTGGCAACCGGGGAGTCTTGTGGAAACCAGTTCCATGCAGCATCTGAGGCCTGGGAAATTCCTGACGCTGCAGCTGCAGCCCCATGGCTGGATGAATCTGCTGACTGGATAAGCAGAGCTGGAGATCGCTGCGCTGCAGTATAAGAATCAGGCCTGGACGGTGATGACACAGGAGTAGGCTGGCTGATAATCACCCCAGAACCAGGCAGGTGGGAAGAGTCTGGGTCAGTTGGTGCCGCTCTAGCTGGGTCCCCCTGGGATGGCAGCCGGCGTGATGAGGGGGGAAGATGTGGGAAAGAGTCCAGGTCCTCGCAGATCTTCACAGCAGCCAGATCCTGAATAACACCAGAATATGGAGAGTGGGGTGAAGTTTCACGCGACTTACTATATGTGTTATCAGTACATCTATAAGGAGGGGGTGCAGGAGCAGAAGCATTGGGCCTCACAGACATGTTGTCTGTGCGACCTGCAACCTCTCCACTAAAATCTGCACTCCCACTAAGCTGAGTAAAATTAGCTTTCCTCTGTCTGCTGTCACATTCAGATTTCCAAGCTTGTAAAGCAGCCTCTCTTTTCTTTAAATCAGCTAGCTCTCTGTCTTTAACTCCTTTCTTCTGTCTTTTTTTCTTATGCTTCTCATGCATCTGTTTCTCCAGCTTATCAAGCTGGTTTGGACTCAGACTTCCTCCTTCAGGAAAGTCATATTTCCGAGACCATTCTTTAAGGAATTGAACACTGTCAAACCCATATTTTCTAATCATGTCCCGACAAATGGGAGAGTCAGGGAGTGGTGAGGCAAGCTTTGTGGATCCGGATCCCATTTTACAGTAAGAACGTCTTCTAACTGGCCTTTCTGCCTTCTGGTGAAAAGTGCTAAAATACCTTCACTGTTAAGACTTTTATTTTATTGACAGCGGGTGTTAACTAAGCCTAAGAAAACTCACCCTAAAGCCTCGAGTCACCACCCCTAAGTACTCCCATAAGGGGTATTTAAATTAAAGAAAATGTCCAGTTTCCTTAAAGAAGAGTAAGGGGGGAAAAAAAGAAAATATATTAATGAACCAGTAAATCAATTTGCAAATTTTGGAAGCAAGATCTCTCACCGGGTGTAATGGCAGGGAAAAGCTCCCAGCCAGGTCCCAAGATTTCAGCGCGCACGCCGTGGACGAAGGAGGCCAGGCTTCCACACTAAGCGCGTGTGATGAAGTGAGTTGTCGACAGATTCCCAGGTCCCGCGTCCTCGACGCCCGTCGTGAAATCCTGTTCGTAGACGCCAAAATTGTGGTGGAAATTCTAATAAAGACCCAGATGAGGTGATCTTTGCAGAATATAAAGTTTATTTTACAACCAGGTTGGAGATGATGCACGCAATCAGATTGTGAGCACCTTCTGAAGAAATACTGAAAGAACATGTCTTTTTATCCAGTGGCAGAGAGAAAGGCTGGAAACAGGGAACTGTTGCTGTCACAGTTGACATTGACATGAATCAGACATCCTTATCTGAAACTGTATGTGCTATGCCTCACACATCTAACTAGCAAACACATATCATAACTTCAGACATTCAAGGCCAGTTCAGAAGGAGAACACCTGCAATCTTATCATTAGCTGAACCCTGAAAAGAGAACATTATACTCATATTTCATATGGGTGCAGAAACGACAACTAAAGGTATGCGCTGCAATTAAAAGTTAAAAATACACGAATGTATGTGCTCAGGAACATAAACTCAGTGTGCTCATAATAATAGCAGTGTGATTATAAAATTTCCATTACAGGCGTTTATCCGATTTACAAAGTTTAACAGAGTAGTAGCTGGCGAACTATTGTTAGCAGGTTAGCATTAGCCAGCTCGATAACGTGCCTAACTTTGTGCGGCTGAAAACACACAAGCATCTGAAAACGTCTCCTTTCTTGACAGTCCCCAGTTGTTCCACTGGAAACGGGGAGGTACAGACCCGATTTTCAGATGTTTGTGTGTTTTAAGACGCACAAGGTTAAGCACGTCAGTAAACGCTAGCTGGCTAATGCTAGCATGCTGTGAAGTGCCGGTGTTGTGCACCACCGGCGACAAACAAACGTGTGTTTTATTATAAAGTTCGGCCCTTCACCGCGGCGAATCGATCGCTTTGATCCAGCTTTTGATCCAGTATCACTTCAGTCTAGAATGAAAACTTAAATATGTTTGGAGTTTATCAGATTTAAACAGTATAACAGAGCAGGAACGGCTGTCGTTAACATGGCCCGGAAGAGGAAGTGTCAAAATCTGGGAACTTCCGGTTATTGTGATAATCCCCTATAGTTTATAGTGTGCAATCATTTTCGACTCGAAATAACATCTTTGGTGCAAGGGTGTGAATACTTTTGACAATGAAATACAGACTTATACAACCTATTCATAGTAAAGAGCGCTTACGAACAAAAACAGTGATGGATTGTTGTGTTTGTGCCATTTCCTTTCATATAAAAAGGTGAAACTCACTTTTGCTTTGTTCTGTTCTGAGCAATTGAGTTTTGGTCATGGGTATGAATACTATACCCACTGTATTTTCTATATTTATCTGACTTATTCCATTTTATGTATTTTATATATTTTCTTATTTTACTAAATTTAATTCTATGCTAGTATGTGCATGCATGAATGTGCACACAGTCGTCCTCAAAATTATTCACACCCTTCAATTAAAGAAAAAAAAAAAAAAATCAGCTGCCAGTGAATTAAGATGAAACTAAAGTAAATAAAATTTCTATGAAAATCCTGAAATTGATTTTAAATTGTGCTTTGAAAGAAATATTACAAACAAACAAAAAATAAAACAAGTAAACAAGCATAATGGGGCTCAGAAGCTAAAATGTTGTTGAGCAACACAGACAACCACTGCAATCAGGTGTTTTCTCTAATGTTCAAAAAGACTTCTGCACCTGTTGACAGGTATTTTGGTCCACTGTTCATGGGGAAGGTGCTCTAATGTGTCTGGGACAGTTTTGTTTGTTTTCTTCAATTATTATTTTCAAACACAATTCAAAAGCAATATTTTATTTCGCTAAATTATGATTTTGTAAATTTTTGTTATTAGTTTCTTTAGTTTCTTATTTGAATTACTATATCAAATTTAGCCTTTCCTTTAATTGGAGGGTATGAATAATGTTGAGGATGACTGTATGTGTTTGTTTTTATGCATGTATATCTGTGTGTGTTTATGTATGTATGCGTGAATATATGTATGCATGTGTGTACGTATGCAAGTCTATTTGTGTTAACATGGATGTGTTATTCAGCGTGTTAACTTGTGTGCTCTTCTTACAGACTGCCTTGCGTGCCTTTAAATTGCCCTTCGGGGACAATTAAAGTTTATTTGGATTAATGAAGTAAGCTGTGCACAAACTTTTTTTCTATCTTGATGGTTATTAAATCAAGTGAACGCAGAGACGTGGATCTGCTCAGACAACAGAGGGGACCATGTTGAGACACGCCGCAGTGCTACCATCTTCCAGATTAGTCTGCACAACCGTTTAACAGGTTGTATGAACTAAAAACAAACCTGTCATGTGTGTGTCATTATGGAAGAGATCACTTCTAGAAAACAAATAAATACGCATTTCCAGATTCATTTCCACGTCACCACAGAGTCCTTCTCCATCACCGCAACAACTCTCTCATCACTGAACCTGGACGTTTATGGATAGTTTCTGCCTGGACCTCAGGGATGAGACCAGAGTTCCCCACAGGTCCACTGCCCCCCGCCTTCATAGATCTTCCTTTTAAGGATGCTCCCACAGACTAAGGCCCAATTTCAGTTCTTCTTGTCATCCCTACCCCTAGTCCTTCCCCTTGGCCCTGACACTTGAAACGTTTAAAGTGTTAGGGATTGAATCATTCCCCTAAGAAATGGGACAACACTTCGAAATCCTCATGTGTCACCGATAGTCGTCCGTGGCGCAGTTAACCGACATCACGGCTGTTTCAAGAAGAGTTCGCAATGTCGTCTGCAGCATTAAAGTGTCAAAGGTTGGTTGAAAAAGAAAAAAGCTGCATGCTGCAGCAATAATCTCCCTTTCCTAGGCGACTGGATTATTTCTTTGGCTTTCGGCCGAAAAAACATAAAAATGAAAGGAAAAGACGACGCCTTCGACTCAACCTTGCCATTAATAGCCTACTTTGCAGACATGATCAGTTGCACGTAATGTTACAATACTAGTGACTTTGTTCATATTTCTAATAAAACTGTCTTTAATACATTACAGCGACCTTTAAATAGTGATTTTCATATTTTATTTACAAAACATACATTTATACGTTTCTCTGGCTGCTACTGCTGACGATTTCCTCGCCCTTTTGCCTATATTTGCCTATATTTCGTATGGAATTGTGGTAATATCACATAGCACTCGTTTTCTAGTGTGCCCCTGAAAAATCATCTGTTTCGAGGGCCAGATAGCCCTACCACTCGCCCTTGGTCTGAACCAGAATTGGGACATCACTACCCCTTCACATGAACGTGCAAAACGAAAGGTTAGGGCCAAGGGCTAGGGGTAAGGGGGGAATTAGAGTTTACCTAAGATTACTGGACGGAGTCTCCATGACGCCACTTGTTGGTTTCTGAGGAACAGAGTTAAGCTCAGTGGGCGGTTCCCATCGCCCCCATCTTAGCAGCGTTGCACATCTCGTCTCTCATGGAAAACACAAAAAAGGGCAGAGATGGAGCTCAGAGGCGACTGTGAGCATGGAGGTCAGTTAAAGGCCCCCCTATAAACTTGGAGCTACCTGTAGCTAAGAGCTAACAGCGCTTATGGGAGCTAACCAGAGCCAACGGACATAAGCGGGCTACAGCTAAGGCCACTTCCAGGTTGGCTTCACTTTTCTGCCAGAGTTTGCTGCTCATGTTCTCAGTAGGGTTGAGGTCAGGAGATGATGGTGTCGTATTCTTTGCCGGTTTATTTATTTATTTAATTATTTACATTTGTAAAACCAGTCAGAGTAATTTGGTGTCCGTATAAGAGATACAGTATATTGTGATACTTTTTCCTTTTGGATAAATAGAAAACTTAGTTATTTACTTTTCACCACTATAATCAGCCCCAACAGGACAGTGAACAGAGTTATATTATACATATTGCTGACATATCTAGTTTCTTCTATCTATTTTTATGCAATTAAAACTTGAATTGTAAAATCTGTGAACTTTCCTATGAAGTGAAACACATACAAAGACATCCATGCAGAAGAGCATTAAACTGCTTATTGAACAAATATGTTACTGTTAGTTTTGCATTACTCAGGCAATCTTTTAACATTTATTAAATATATAAATATGATACAAGGTTCCACAATTAGTTGTCACTTACACCCAGATTATGTCCATGTTGTGAAGTCAAAATAATAAAGAAAAAAATAACTATAATAGTACATTAACCTGCCCTTTACATCATGGGATCTCAAAAGGGCTAAAGTCCCAACGTGTCTTTTGGGGGTGTTACAATGACGGCCAGTGACACCCTCTGTACTGAAATAGAGACATGGTAACATGGCATCAAATGTACTGTAACTACAAGTAGCCCATAATGATCTAATATTAATTAATGCATTTAATTTCAAAACAAGCTCAGACTGCATGAACGACCTAAAACAGTGTTCATGCACCTGTAACAGGTATCCTCCCCATTACTGACGCATGATATAATAACTACATCATTTAATAATCATGTGACAGCTGAACGCTGTGAAGTCACGTGGTCGCATTTCTAAAGTTCATACAGAAGTAAATATTGGTATCACGCACATCCCAGATAGTGAGGACTGGGTGCTGGATGAAAGTGAAATATAGGATAAAAGAAGAACGCCCGAAACGTCACAGCATTAAAAAAAAAAAAAAACAACTTTGGGAGGTTTTTCTGGGGTGCGGATTTCTTCTCTTCATCTGCATTTCTAAACATTATGGACTAATTTTGCATTAATGACTGAAACGATGGTGACGAAAAAAAACCACTGATGAAAGAAAAAAGTCCTGATGAAACCGGTTCATTCAGTGGAGTCGCTGAAGTTCAGGTCTGAGAAAACTGATGACGTTTTTACAACCTAGAAATGATCCAGTTTACGTCCATGAGCGTGCGACTAGGAGATGAAGAAGGTGATTAAAACGGTGAAAATTAAGACTTCGAAGTTGTGCTGTGTTCACAGACAGCGGGGAAATAACAGTTTAAGCATCAGCCTAACAGGAATAACTACTAAGGGCTTCGTTAGAAAGTCAATAATGAAATCAGTATATTCACAAAAACTCTAGGGAGCTTCAGTTCTCCTAAAATAGACCAGACGTCCTGGTCTCTGGTAGAGAGTAAAAACACTCATACGTGTCTGATTATACTAAATGGTTGCTGTGTTTTCCAACATGCGCTCTGTCCGCAGCTCTGATGGAGCTGTTCCTAAAGACGCACATGTGCGTGTATTTACCTCAGTTTTCTTTATTTTAATTATTTACAACAGTTGATGTCGATCAACAATGAATTATGTTGTCTGTCCACCTTTTCGTCTTCTTTACATTGTTGGTCTTCCGTTTCCCTCCATTCATCAATAACAGCATTAAGTTAAGTAGAGAGCGGCTGGGTAACGGGCACGTAGATAGTCCTAGAAACAAGGTCCAGAATGAAAAAAAAGAAACTTATCCTTTAACTCTGAACTCACAGGACAACAGAACTCATTCGTTCGTTCATTCAACTTAAAGTATTGGTGAAATGAAGTAGTTTTGCTGCAGATAATGCCTTAAGGCCCATTTATGCTCGACGCAGAAGACGGATACGCAGACGGACAGTTTCGTCCGTCGTCTGCGTCGGTTACGTACATAATTTGGTGTGTTTTTTTGAGGGGCTTGATGGCCCGTCACTCCACGCAGAATACAGAGCAATTCCACTGGAAACCGTGGGGTCAGTGTTGAGCTGTGGAGCTGATATGCAGGAACAAACCAGAGAAGAAGAAGAACAGGAACCGGACGAAGACGACATAAAACCGCCGATGCTAAATGGCCCAATAAAAGCACCTGAGAAAGAAGACGCCAAACAAACAGAGGAGCATCTGTAGATATGGATGGAGCTTTTGAGGAGAGGCTGTGCGAGTGTGTCCGAAAATACACTCATATCTACTTTACTGACACCAAGTGGTGTAGACTCGTATCAAAACAGGGAAATTAACCATGAACTCAGCACTGCCGCCTCGTGGACAAACTGATATATGAACCATCGAAACGCAGAAGACGCGTGGAAGTATGAAAACAGTGATGCAGGGCAACACATGAAATGGACATCATCGTATGTAAAGGAGCCTAAATGGGCCTTTATGTGGAGGTTGCCCCATCTCTCCCATTATATGGATATAGGCCAGAGGATAGCTTCATAATACCGCCTGAAGGAGTCAAAATGATACAGAAATTTTACCAGTGAGTAAATGCACTCCTAGAAATAAGGTCAAGGATGAAAAAAAAAAGTTATCCTTTAAAGGGACTTGAGGCAGGAATTTGAAAAAAAACAAGCATGAATGTCCCTTTTTTTCATACTAATGGGTGATGAAGTGCTAACTACCAAAAATAACGTTTCCACCCACATTTCTCTCCGTTGCCTTGAACAGGCTGTGTGCTGCAAAATGCGCTGCAATTCGGTGTCTGAATTTCCCGCGCTGCCCTGCGGACGTGACGTCAAATGACGCTACATCCGCAGTTTTGATGCAGGAAAAAGACGGTCGCGTTAAATAAAAACACTGTAAGCGATAGTTATGGATTATTCTGCCGTCAGAATACGATCTAGATCAACTGAAAGACCACTAAAAATTGTAACTACGAAGAAAAAGCTTAGTTAACAACATTATAGTTTTCCAGCTCTGCCATGCGGACGTGACGTCACATGACGCTACATCCGCTGTTTTGATATAGGACGAAGACGGTCGCGGTAAAATCAAACACTGTAAGCGATCGTTATGGATTATTCTGCCTTCAGCAAACGATCCAGATCAACTGAAAGACACTAAAAAGTGTAACTACGGAGAGAAAGGTGAGTAAACAACATTATAGCTTCAGTTTGTGCTCCTGTGACGGCTTGGCTCATGGCTGCAGTTACCTGAAGCGTCAGTCGCGAGTTTCGTTTCTTAATCTTGCCTCAAGTCCCTTTAAGTATATTTTCTGGTATCTGTACTTTACTTGAATATCTATATCTTTGGAAACTTATGACTTTCACTCCACTACATTTTTTTAAAGAATTGAAAAACAAAAAGTCAAAACTAAATAAAAACTGAAACTAATTAAAAATCTAAAACTATTATAACCTTGCCCTGCGTTTCTTTACCAATAAAGATTTGGTAAAGAAATGCAAGGTAACATTACTGGAGGAAACATTTAGTAATGAAATCTCGCAACATTTCACAATTATCTTAGGAAATCTCATGAGATTTCGTCGGTAAAATAGATCAATATCACATTTTTAAATATCTATATGAAATCTGCATATGAAAATATTGCGATATTTCAGTGCATCAATATTTTTTCCCAGCCCTAATAAGTTATCAGAGAAAGTCGTCATGATATCCGACTTATCGGAATGATAAGTCATAATTTCCTGTTATTGGCCTGATAATTATTGACCCGATAATTACTGTGCATCCCTAGTTTATTTGTGAGTTTTCCGAGTCCTGTCGCTCTCCGAGGATTGCTATTGTTGTTTGATTCAGTATGCAAATAATGACGTAAAGCTCTTGGGGGAATTTCCTCTGGTCCTTCTTCAGCAAGTCAGCATCTAAGGGCGAGATTCATACCCCCTACCCCTCGTTATGTCCACTACCCCTACACGCAAAGAGGAATTGGGACAGCACTACCCTCACGGGGATGTGCAAAATTTAAGGGTAGGGCTAAAAAGTAGGGCTAGGGGGCGTATTGGGACGGACCCTTTGACTCAAGTACTGCAGTTGAGTACTTTGTCCACCACTGGTGTGTGCAGATGTGTGTAGGTGTGTTACCTGTTGGCCTGTGTGACGGCTCCCCTCACGTCTCCACTCCAGTTACAGGAATCAGAGACTTTGAGCAGGTACTGGTAGTCCTCAAACATCTCGTTGGGCGCCCGCAGCCCATAGAAGAGTTTTTCATCGTGGATGACTGTCTGGAAGAGGACACACAGACGGTCAGTGTGTGATCTTCCATTCATGCCAGAACTCACCATCTACTGCATCAGATTACTGAGGAAACTCACCGTGATTGTGATCTTTTTATTTTCCAGCTCCTTGATGAAGGCGGCCCGTCTCAGGGCCTTCTGGTCTTCGTCTTCATCCTCCTTGCTGGACACCAGTATGTAGTCATACGTCCTCTGGGTGGGCTGCTCAGTGAAAAAATACACACAATAGGTGGAAGAGACCAGGAAGAGTTAGTCTCTGATAGAGGAGCAGTCTGTACAAGCGGTGGTTTGGGGGTCAAACTGGTCTCATTGGGAGTTCATGCAAACTTTAAAGGTGTCATCACCTCGTCCTCTCTGACAAAGCTCATCATTAATCGCTGCTCAGCAGCAGCTAATCGGCCGATTTCAGGCAATGGAAAAGAGGCGAGCTTATGTTAGCAGCTAGCAGAAGATGTCATCCATGGAGGAGAAACAAAATCACAGACTGTGGAGTGGTGCGCTTGTGGCCGATCCTGGTGTGAAGAGAGTCCACACCAAGGGACAAACTCTGCTGGAAAAGTATGAAGCCCGGAAGTTAAAAAAAAAAATGTAGTTCACTCTTCATCCACTAGGAGCTCCAAAACAGAGCAAACCCACATAGACTCCCATGTTAAAAAGGCCAACTTCACAGCAGAAATAAACATATTTACAGCAAAAATAAACATGTTTACAGAGCTGACACAGAAGCCGTTTTCAGACTTGCATTGCAGAACATGAGCGGTAAAGTTCATCTGCTCTTTAAACAGACTCGTTTTTTCAAACATGCCGCTTCGTTGCGGACTAATCGCGTCCCGGGCGCTTTCAGACATCAGGAAATGTTGAGGAAAAGTCAGCAACACCCCTGCTCTCCCTTCAACTCTGTCCGGAACATTTCCTTGTGCATTCAGCCAAAACGACATGCTGCAACATTTTTTTATGACATGGGGTCCAGTCGGTACATGTACGCGACATCTCCGGGGTAAAA
This sequence comes from Atherinomorus stipes, assembly GCA_023101725.1. Classification (NCBI taxonomy): domain Eukaryota; kingdom Metazoa; phylum Chordata; class Actinopteri; order Atheriniformes; family Atherinidae; genus Atherinomorus; species Atherinomorus stipes. Next base: position 25,135 of record JALJCO010000375.1, on the reverse strand, counting down.
GAGCGGATCGCATGTCTGAATGCAGCGTTATAAAAGACAGAGTCCGCAATATTACCGCTTTCCAGTGCAAGTCTGAAAGGGGCAATAGAGACACAACCACTAATGCTCACATTCATTCCTCGGGGCAATTTAGAGCGATCAATTAACCACATTTTAGGTTAGCAGTGGCTAACCCGTGGCAGTAATCTGTTCCTTTATAATCACCATTTTCCTCATCACCATCTTGACATCATGGCGGTGGAAACACGAGATGAATAAGCTCAAAGTAGCTGATTAGCATACTTGTTACCAAAAGGTTATAAGATAAACCAGATTTTAAAACAGCAACAAGACCCATTTATTTTGCCTCCTCTGTCTGAAATAAAGCCAGTTTGTGCACTAAAGCGCACCCTTAAAAGAGAAATCATTGCCATCTCGTGCAGCAGGTGAACTTGTGTTGTGACACCTTCGGAGTTAGAAGCAAAGCTACGTCTCTCTGAGGCTACATTAACACCATCAACCAGGCGACGTCATTTCCACCAACTCCATAATAACTTTCTCTTTAAATGTGAGCTAATGAGCAGCCAGCAAACACAGCCATGTTTTCATCAATCCAGCATCTTCCAAATCACCAACCCTGCAGCAGCAGCACACCTTTATTCTACATGTTGTCTCCTGTCAGCCACCTGTGCACCTGGGTTCTGTCCAGAGTTGCAGGTTCAGGATTTTACACTTGTTCTGTGTGACATCTGAGGCCACGTTTACATGATAACGGCTCCCCTTGAAAAACGCCAAAGTAGGATTTTGTTTTCCCTGGCAACTCCGTGTTTATACGAGCAGTTTTAGGAGAAATTCTGGACGCAGATGGGGATGGAATGTCATGTTTTTTGATGCAGTATTGCCTAGATTTTCTACTACTCCTCTTCCTGTTTACTCTTGAATGCTCATTAAAGTGGTCAGGGCAAGTTGAAGATTCATTGCCGAGTGATAATCCGACATGTTTGCGATGTTTCCCTGCACTGGCGCCTGTTTGTGACGTCCTCAATATGTGATAAACACAGACAGACTTTTGCGTTTTCAACAATTTACACAATGATGCTTCAGTGGAGCGTTTAAGATTTCCACTTTAGACGTTTCCCAAAATGCCGGCACCATCTAAAATGATAGACACATCTGGAGGAGTTTTTGTCCTGAACGCGGGTCGGTCCGGGATCTGGAGGAGTTTTTGTCCTGAACGCGGGTCGGTCTGTCTGTGATCTGGAGGAGTTTTTGTCCTGAACGCGGGTCGGTCTGTCTGTGATCTGGAGGAGTTTTTGTCCTGAACGCGGGTCTGTCTGGGATCTGGAGGAGTTTTTGTCCTGAACGCGGGTCGGTCTGTCTGGGATCTGGAGGAGTTTTTGTCCTGAACACGGGTTAGTCTGTCTGGGATCTGGAGGAGTTTTTGTCCTGAACGCGGGTCGGTCCTAACCTGACTCCCGCCACCTGGTATTTGCAATACCATCTGGGGAGGGAGTTAACCCGATGTCATTTCAAATTAGTCTTTTTTTTCTAAAACTCTTGCATGTGATTGGATAGAAGATCTGTCCGTCATCTTGACTGACACGCTACTTCAGCCACTCACGTTGAACCGAATGACGCAACCCGTGACGCAACTCAGAGCGACACCAGAGCCACCACGCATAGAGGATCGAGTTATCAAAACATGTTATCAAGCTCAAAAAGCTTCAGTCAAACAACATGGCGGCGGCGGCGACAGCTAGTACGAGCGGTGTACAGTCTGTGAACGACTTTTGTCGAATGTGCAAAGAAAACCTCCGGATAAAAGGCAACATATGCAACAGCCAGCGCATATTTGAAGGAGTTCCTTACGGAAAGAGGGTAGACCAACGTCTTGCAGAACTTGGTCTAAACTTGGTTAACACTCCAGACAAGTCGATTCGGATACGCCTGTGCTTCTACATCACATCCGGCCAAAACGCCGCCCATCCTTCAAAAGTCCCACCCGCGATTAGTGATTGGCTCCTATTATTCTCTAACCAGACGAAATCACCTATAACTGTCGCCTTACTCAGATGGAGTGCGTGAGGAAAGGGAACGCCCCCGCGTGTACTTGTTGAACGCACCCAGATGATGTAAATCAGGTTAGGTCGGTCCGGGATCTGGAGGAGTTTTTGTCCTGAACGCGGGTCGGTCTGTCTGTGATCTGGAGGAGTTTTTGTCCTGAACGCGGGTCGGTCTGTCTGGGATCTGGAGGCGTTTTTGTCCTGAACGCGGGTCGGTCTGTCTGGGATCTGGAGGAGTTTTTGTTCTGAATGTGGGTCGGTCTGTCTGTGATCTGGAGCAGTTTTTGTCCTGAACGCGGGTCTGTCTGTCCGGGATCTGGAGGAGTTTTTGTCCTGAACGTGGGTCGGCCTGTCTGGGATCTGGAGGAGTTTTTGTCCTGAACGCGGGTCGGTCTGTGATCTGGAGGCGTTTTTGTCCTGAACGCGGGTCGGTCTGTCTGTGATCTGGAGGAGTTTTTGTCCTGTACGCGGGTCGGTCGGTCTGTGATCTGGAGGCGTTTTTGTCCTGAACGCGGGTCGGTCTGTCTGTGATCTGGAGGCGTTTTTGTCCTGAACGCGGGTCGGTCTGTCTGTGATCTGGAGGAGTTTTTGTCCTGACGCGAGTCGGTCTGTCTGTGATCTGGAGGCGTTTTTGTCCTGAACGCGGGTCTGTCTGTCCGGGATCTGGAGGCGTTTTTGTCCTGAACGCGGGTCTGTCTGTGATCTGGAGGAGTTTTTGTCCTGAACGCGGGTCGGTCTGTCTGGGATCTGGAGGAGTTTTTGTCCTGAACGCGGGTCGGTCCGGGATCTGGAGGCGTTTTTGTCCTGAACGTGGGTCGGTCTGTCCGGGATCTGGAGGAGTTTTTGTCCTGAATGCGGGTCGGTCTGTCTGTGATCTGGAGGCGTTTTTGTCCTGAACGCGGGTCGGTCGGTCTGTGATCTGGAGGCGTTTTTGTCCTGAACGCGGGTCGGTCTGTCTGTGATCTGGAGGCGTTTTTGTCCTGAACGTGGGTCGGTCTGTCCGGGATCTGGAGGCGTTTTTGTCCTGAACGCGGGTCGGTCTGTCTGTGATCTGGAGGCGTTTTTGTCCTGAACGCGGGTCGGTCTGTCCGGGATCTGGAGGCGTTTTTGTCCTGAACGCGGGTCGGTCTGTCCGGGATCTGGAGGCGTTTTTGTCCTGAACGCGGGTCGTGTCTGTGATCTGGAGGAGTTTTTGTCCTGAACGCGAGTCGGTCTGTCCGGGATCTGGAGGCGTTTTGTCCTGAACACGGGTCGGTCTGTCCGGGATCTGGAGGCGTTTTTGTCCTGAACGCGGGTCGGTCTGTCGGGATCTGGAGGAGTTTTTGTCCTGAACGCGGGTCGGTCTGTCCGGGATCTGGAGGCGTTTTTGTCCTGAACGTGGGTCGGTCTGTCCGGGATCTGGAGGAGTTTTTGTCCTGAACGCGGGTCGGTCTGTCCGGGATCTGGAGGAGTTTTTGTCCTGTGCGCGGGTCGGTCTGTCCGGGATCTGGAGGCGTTTTTGTCCTGAACGTGGGTCGGTCTGTCCGGGATCTGGAGGAGTTTTTGTCCTGAATGCGGGCGGGGGGGTCTGTCTCGGGATCTGGAGGAGTTTTTGTCCTGAACGCAGGTCGGTCTGTCTGGGATCTGGAGGAGTTTTTGTCCTGAACGCGGGTCAGTCTGTCCGGGATCCGGAGGAGTTTATGTCTGTCTGTGATCTGGAGGAGTTTTTGTCCTGAACGCGGGTCGGTCTGTCCGGGATCTGGAGGAGTTTTTGTCCTGAACGCGGGTCGGTCTGTCTGGGATCTGGAGGAGTTTTTGTCCTGAACGCGGGTCGGTCTGTCTGGGATCTGGAGGCGTTTTTGTCCTGAACGCGGGTCGGTCTGTCCGGGTTCTGGAGGCGTTTTTGTCCTGAACGCGGGTCGGTCTGTCCGGGATCTGGAGGAGTTTTTGTCCTGAACGTGGGTCGGTCTGTCTGGGATCTGGAGGCGTGCTCTGTGTTTGCATGTGGCTGAGCTCAGCCGGCTGTTATCTGGTTGGTTTAGGGAAAGCTGTGAGGAGAATGGAGCTGATTCTTACCACTGAAGGAAGTAGAGTCTCGGTGCTGAAGGTGTCCGTCTGTCTGTCCTGCAGCTCAATGTTCTGCTTTTGTACACAGAGAAAAAAAACTTCTCAGTAACATAATCAGGATTTTAACTTCATTACAAAGAGAAAATCCACCAGAAATGTGAACAGAGTTCTTATTTACACAGAAAGTTAAATTCATGACCAGTAAAGTTATTCTGGTTCATTCAGGAGGGGCAGCGTGTTTGGATCTGAAGTCTCAGCTGGATTATAAACAGCATTGTTGTACTTTGCGACATCCCATAAACACAAAAAGGCTGCTACATTCAACTCCTGATGAAACCAGCTCTGATGAGACGGAGCTTCCAGCAGTCTACAGCCTGCAGGTCCAGACCTGCCCGACATCCACTCCTCCACATCTGGGCCGTCTGGTCTTTCCTGTGCCGTGTGGAACCCTGTTTTACTGCCGTCCACGATATCTGCAGCGATAAGCCAGATACTGCAGTGAACCTTCATCATGGGCGTGACCCTCACGTTTACAGCAGCTAAAGTTTTACAGCGGTGTCGGTTGCCGTGGGAACCTCGTGCTGTAGGTGGGCGGCTGTAGCTCACGCCTGAGCTCACGTCCCTGAGCAAGACACTGAACCCCACATTGCCTCCTGATAGGGAGGCAATGTCGATACCCTGGGGTCAATACATCGATACCAGCCAGACAAAATATCCGGATCAATACTTTGAGTTTCACGATACCACCATACAGATACAAAACATGAAGTTTGTTTCCACTTCTGGAGAGTTTTAGGCAATGAAATGATGTGAAAGCAGCCTGATTCTAGCTCCTGTGTCACATGATGGTGGTCATGATGATGCTGCTACTGTTGGAGATGATGATGTTTTGGTACGTTTATAACATTTCTACGACATTCTATATTTGAACATTTTACACTGAATAAATGTAAATAATCTTAACCTGTACTTCAGTTATTTGAAAATTGAAAGAAGTTTTAAATATGTTTAATTTACACAATATAATTTATTATTATTTTAAAAGCATTTCATTCCAGTACTTCTGTTACCAAGTTGAACTTCTATCTAATATTGCCCTTGCAGTCAAGATATTAATGGACACCGTGTAATCATGTGATTTTTTTTTAAAGGACAAAAAAGTATTGGTAAAAAATAAAAAACTCCTGGTACCGTATTGACAGGAAAAATTTTGGTATCGGCCATCCCTACATCCTGATGTGCGTATCAGGGTGTGAATGTGTGCTAATGCGACATGTAAGGTGCTTTGAGAGGTCAAATATGATTGGAGAGGAACTGTATAAGTCAGACTTTACAAGAAAGATGTCAAACCCTTCAGTTTAGTCAAAACTATAAGGGAATTAAAAGAATCCAAAAATAAGACTTCTAATCCAAAAACTAACCCAAATAATTTCTAGCTGCTGAAAACCAGGAAAAGAAGTGGGTTTAGGTCTGTTTTGGACCCTGCAGATTGAGAAGATCTCACAGAAAAGGGGGAAACTATGTGACTTACACCTGCTGAGAGGACCGTCCACAAGAGCGTTCCACTATCAAAACAGGACCAAGTCAATAATTGACTAATCGTTTATTGTTTTCAAGCTTTAATTTTCCTCTCAAAATTGCCACTGTACCTTCCACTGCCCTGTCTGCCTCTCTGTCTGGACAGCTTTTCTTGAATTGTATATATTGACACAATTAAACCAGTCAAAAATTTGGACAAATTTTCCCATTAGATTCACTGAGAAAGTGTCCAAACTTTTGATTGGTACTGTAGATATTCTACAATTTTTGTACACACAGATGGACTTTTAGGACAAGTAAATAAAGACCCTGCTGGCTGAAAACAAACATTTCTAGTCATCACTGAAAACACCACACCTCTCATCATCCTCACAGTGGAGCATGGTGGTGGCAGCATCATGATGTGGGACTTGGAAACTGGTCAGAACTGAGGGAACAATAGATGAAGGTAAATTCAGGGACAATCTGGAGGAAAACTTGTTTCAGTCTCCAGAGACTGACAAGGAAAGAGGGTCAGCTTCCTTTAACAAACACCGAATGGTTCATGACGAGATGGCCGTGTTAAAGTCCAGACCTGGACCCAGTTGAGCTCCGGATCTCAGTCTGAACCGGGAGGAAGAATAATAACCTCCATTCTGAGTGTAAACATCCTCTGAGTTTTGATCAAAAACAAACAGCTGCAAACAAGGCTGCATGCACAGGCCATGCACGGCCTCTACTTTCCATTTTATGAAATCATAGAAAGATTTCTTAAAAGATTCCTTAGCACCAGCAGAACCATCCAGAACCCGAAGGAGCAATTTTAATCTGATTTTTAATCCCAGAGGCTGAGCTGAGATCACAGGGAAGGAAGCGTGAACTGATGCAGGTCAACACAGGGTTCCTACACATTTTAACAATGTTAAATTTAAGACTTTTAAGACTTTAAGAGCACTTTGAACAGAATTTAATGCCCATTTCACGGCCACACAGGCAGAAACACAGATCCCTCGACATTTACAAAGATATTGTCAAAAAAGGTAGATTAAACAACTTTTGGCCATCATTACCTACTGTATGTTTATCAATGGTAACCGGTTTAAAATTTTCTGCCAAAAGGTAAACAAGATGTTCACACAAACCTCAGGCAGACAGGTGACGGCTGTGCAAAGACCCACTCAGATCTCTTCTTGATTGGCTAATATAAAATCTGTTGGGGCGCTAGATAATTTAAGACCTATTATATGAAATTTAATACCACAAATGTAAAATTTAAGGAGTTTTTAAGGAATCAAACGCAGACTTGTAAATGTAAGGCTTTTAAGACTTTAAGACCCCGCAGGAACCCTGCAACAGCCATGTACCCAACTTTTTATTTGGTTTAAGATATATACTGTGTATTATATATATATATATATATATATATACACACACACACACACACACATATATTAATATATATATATATATATATATATATATATATATATTAATATATGTGTGTGTGTGTGTGTGTTATATATATATATATATATATATATATATATATATATATATATATATATGAGTTTTTCACAAGTCTTTTGGTTCAAATTAGTTTTTATGTCCAAGAAAAACAAACAAAACACTTTCAAAACTTTTGGAAGCCATCGTAAGCGCAACCATATTGTAATACTTGTTTACCTCATTCATATTTAGGCTCTATTGAAAGAGGAGAAAAATAACAAATTCTGAGTGTAAGCATTTCGTTTTCTTGCTTTCAGTTTCTTAACATGAGTTTGGATCATTTCTCGCGTTTTAATGCCAGTATGATCATTATTTCCACCTCCTACAGCTCAATGTTGGGAGAGTTGTTTCCCACTGAATCTGTTCATCCTGTTGAAAGCAGAGTTAATGCCGCAGGGAAATGATGGATAGCAGCAGATGTGCTGAAACATGACGGTAAACAAGCAGCTGCGGGCGCGTGACAGGATGAAGATGAAGCTGCTGGGCTCCGTTAGTGCGGACAGAGGACATGCGGTCCCTACCTCGCTACTTCTGAAGAACATGCTGGAAGCTGATGTGAGGCAGATTCCCGGCAGCAACGTCTCCTCATCACTGGAAAACTCGTTAAAAACTCGGACTTCTTCTACGACTCCAGTCCACGCGACGCTTCCGCATTCCCCCACGACACAACAGCTCCGGTGTGCGCGAGAGGCGTACAGGTGTGCCGTTTTACCTGCGGGCCAATGACGTCACTCTTCAGAAAGAAAGGACAGTAATGTGGCATTCAATATCCGCGGGAAAATCGTACATCTGAAACTTCGAAGACAGTAGTCGTTTACACAGAAAACAATGGTTTCTGCTGATTGTAGTCAACACATTATATAGGCTACAGCACCACACGAATAAAATGAAAATAAAATGCATATATTTCACAACCCAAATACAAAAGAAGATGGGAATCTGTGGAGAATAAAAATTAAAACAGGACAAAACACACAAAACGGAAAAAGGGCGACAGAGACAGCGGGATGATTCCAGTCTCAGAACTAAAGGGATGTAGAAAACGAGGAGCAGGTGAAGCAAATTAGTAAACCAGGTGTGTTGATGAAGAGAAAGTGAACACAACACGGAATAAAAGCATGAAACTAGGCAGGGACCTGGTCAAGAAAGCAGGTTATGTAGAAACTCTGAATATGTTAATCCTGAGCTGAGGGAAACTGGGTTTTCCGTTCCAGAAAGACAAGGCAAGTTCTTTTGTAAACCACATTTCATGTACAAGATCATTCAAAGTGCTTTACATAAAATATAGAAGGCACTACAGTGGGGTGCAAGGGAAGCCGATATAAATAGGCAATGCAGGACATTATATGAATAGATCCAAAAACACTTAAAGGTTGAATATGGAACATTTTTATTAAAAGCTATATTTAAAAAAAAAAAATACCTCCACAGGTCGTTTGGGGGTGTACAGAATGAAAGTACAACATTTCCCAGAAAAATTATATTTAGCCTAAAAATAATTATAAAATACATTTTGACGGGTTCGATAATGGCATTTATTTACGTCTATAAGCCAATACACGCCGCCATTGCAGGTTGCCAAATGCGATCTCTGTGTGGAAACAATATTGCGGTCATAGTCAGGCTTGTACAGGGAAAAACCGTGGAGACGACGAGTGAAGCAGCTGCTTCAGAGCCCTGGGAGATTGTTATCTGTTTCTGAGGAGGAGTGACCGAGAAGAGCAAAACCTGGGTAAATTGAGGTGAAGAGCTTCACAAATGGACCCACATAAACGTTTCCACGGATTAAAACACAGAGAGAGGGAGCCTTTCTTCCTGGATCGGAAGCACTTGTTTGCTAACATGGCTAACGTTAGCTATCGTTATAAACTCCTCTGTGTTACTTGTTGGACATGCTGCTGCAGACTGTTACTCGCTTGCATCGGCAGGAGCCTGGCACCCAGCGGCTGGAGTTGTTTCGCCGTTGCAACACAACCCCACGACGCCTCCTACCATATTCAACCCTTAACCACCATTTAGGAAAAATGGAGGTTAACTGCTTTTTATCAAGGTATCTCCATGTAACATCATTAAAATTCTCTACTTCATGTGAGTGTGACTTGGTGAAAATATTCAAAAAGTAAATGAGTTTATTTGCAGAAGCAGTTAAAGGTTGAATATGGAATACGGACAGAACAGCGACATCACGTGTGTCTAGGTCGCAGTTGCAACGGCAGAAAAACAACTCCAGCCGCTGGGATGCCAGATCACTGCCGATACGCAAGTGACCAACAATCTGCAGCATGTTTAACAAGTAACGCACAGGAGTTTATAACTGACAGCTAACGTAGCCATGTTAGCAAACAAGCAGCTTACCGATCCAGCAGGAAAGTCGCCATTTCAGTGTTTTACTCCTGGAAAACGTTTATGTGGGTCCATTTAGCGCAAGTCTTCACCTAAATTTACTCCAGGTTTTGCTCTTCTCAGGTCACTCCTCCTCAGAAACAGATAACAATATCCCAGGGCTCTAAGCAGCTGCTTCACTGGTCATCTCTACGGTTTTCCCCTGTACAAGCCTGACTATACCAAATATTGTTTCCACACAAAGATCGTATTTGGCAACCCGCAATGGCGGCGTGTATTGGCTTATAGACGTAAATAAAATGCCATTATCGAACCCGTAAAAAAATTATTTTATAATTATTTTTCGGCTAAATATAATTTTTCTGGGAAATGTTGTACTTTCATTCTGTACACCCCCAAACGACCTGTGAGGTGTGATTTGGTGAAAATATTCAAAAAGTAAATGAAGAGTTTATATTGCAGCAGCAGTTAACCACCATTTAGAAAAAACGGAGTTAACTGTTTTTTGGAAAAGAATTCTTCATATGCTCAGGCAAACACATTGGCACGTAAATTTGGATCCTGCACAGACAAAGTTAAGATAATGTTGTTTAATTCATATTGCACAAGTTTTTATACAGCTCACCTATGGTTCAATTTAAAAAAAAAGAAAAAAAGTAGCATACAGTGGCTGCATGTGGCCTACAATGATTCTCTTCGGGTACTGCTTAAGAGGCCAAGATGGTCTAGTGTTAGTGAGATGTTTGTCTCAGCTGGAGTGAGCATGTTGCACGCCATGCGGCGTAAGCTAATATACAGTTTTATCCGTCGCCTCATGTCTACAAATCAAGTGGTGGTGTCGTTAGTTGACGTTTCCCTGAGTAGTGTCCGCAATCAGTCCTTGTTATGGAGGTACTGGTATAGCTGTCTTTTGTGTGTTTAATTGTCTCTTGTGATTACCTGTCTTGGGACTGTTTGTTTGTCTGTTTATTTATCTATTTTTGTTAATTTTTGGACTGCAAGTCTGTAATAAAGTTGAATTGAAATTGAAAAAAATATCTGCATGCCGATTGGACCCGAGTGGTTTGATGTGGGTCAGTTAGCCTTTCCCACTACTATTAAAAGGCCATTCTTCGCAGGTTTTTTAGCCAGTGGGAAAGGGACATATGTTAACCCAGAGTTCCTAAAAAGACTAAAGACTTAGTTGAACCTTGTTTCTGCAGCAGGTCCATGGACTGAGACATTGAAACCAAAACAGAACAAACTAAAAACCGGAAGATCATGACAGAAATGGTCAAATGTCTAAATTTCAACAACAGTCCTCTGATGGATGATGTTCTGGCAAATGAACTTGGATACCTGGGCCTGAATGTTGTATGTAGTAAGTGGAGTGGAAAACAGCTTTGGTATTCTAATCAGTTATATTTTAGAAGTACAGTAGTACTCTGAGGTAATGGTTGTTCCAATTAAACCAAGAGAAAATTATTTCTATATAAGTAAAATGCATCTATGAGTCAAACTGATTCACATGAGCAAAACGTGTCAGAGTTTTACAGAGAAAAAGTAGGAAACTGTAAAAACTACAGCAGAGTAAAAAGTATTATTCAACATCCTTTAATTTAACTGAATCAGTCAAACACAGCAGTACACAAAATAGACCAAAGATTTATCTAAAGTAAAAACCGATGTGGAGCTGCAGTTTTTAGGGAGTTACTTTCACATAATCATTACATAAAAACTAAAAGCAGCCTCCTCATGGTTTTTATCCAGATGAACAGAGCAGCAGAAAAACTCCCTTCATTTCTGAACCGTGTGGTTCTTATGCACAGAAGATAAGTAAAACAGCTCCATCATTTCCAGCTTCTCCATTGTCCGAGCTGCCATGCAAATCTGCAATAAAGTTAACAGTCTGTGTCCCTGCTCTGTGATATGCAAACACAGACGGTATGAAAAAGCCCTTCAGATGTGGAGCTGCTTTTATTTCTGATGATGTTTACAGCATTAGAATACTGATATTTCCATTTAATCAAGTGTAGCTCCTCAGGGGCCCGGGCGGGCTTTGCCCCCGACGGGTAAGCATCACGCTGACCATTCAGCCAAAGGGACATCCCTGTGGCCAAGTAGCCAGGGCACATGATCAGTCGGAGGCATAGTGACAGGACCACTCTGTCACACAAGTCTCAGCATCTGTTATCATCCAACGTGTTGACATAACAGCAGAAACAATTATAGATAGTAAACAACAGCTTGTGCCTGTTTGTGAAGCTCAGTACAGTGCTGCATGAGCTATGTTGTAGAGCACAAACATCCATTTTTAACTAAGCTTTACTACACCATTGATGTCTAAAGGGGTAGGACACCACATTAGCAAGAAAAGAGGCTGAGAGAGCTCCAGTTTGAAATTTCTGGAGACAACGTTAGTGCGGACTTCACATGGACTGTAAACTTTGCTGCTATGATCAAATAAAAAGTCCCAGCAGAGACTTTCTCAGAATATACTGGAGGATGTCCATCCGTCTGCAAAACTGCTGGAGTCCTACCATTGCTTGGTAGAAAGCATACTGCCTCACAAAATGGTTCAGGGACTTCTCTGCAGCTGACAGAGCAGCCATCCAGAGAGTGATAATAGCAAGTCATTGGTTGCTTCCTGAGGGCTGCTCAAGGGCAGCAGGACCGAAAGAGGATAGAGACCAGGGGGGTTGCTGGGAGGTGGTGCAGACAGGAGCTTGGTCTCTGGATGGCAGAAGCAGGTCAGGGAAGTCACCCCCAAGAGGCCAGAACTCAAACCAGGAGACCGGACCCAGGGGCAGGGAAGAGGTGACCTCCTTCGAGACAGTAGCCAGTGGTGGCAGAGAAGCATCCCATCCTGGGACATCCTTGAAGACAGGAACCAAAGGCGGCAGAGTAGCTTCCCATCCTGGGACGCCCTGGGAGACAGGAACCAGAGGTGGTAGAGTAGCTTCCCATCTTGTAATGCCCTGGAAGACAGGAACCAATGGCAGCAGAGAAGCATCCCATCCTCTGACCCTCTTGGAGGCAGGCAAGGGAGGAGTGACCTCGCAGACAGGAAGTGGAGGTGGAGGATGGGCATCCTATCCTGGGACGCCATTGGAAACAGAATTCAGAGGAGAACAGCTCCTGGAGTGATGGAATGATGAAACTCATCACACTCAGAACACCTGGAATCATCTGGGGAACCAGACTCAGAGCAGAGATGCCCGATGACGACATTCACTGCTTTATTTATCACATGAAGCCGAGCCGCTCTCTCTACTGCATCTGTCATTGTGCAGACAGACCAGTGACAGGAAAAAGAAAAAGGAGTGGCTCCTCCCTGGACATCAAGATGCTGGAAATCAAGCGTCTGACTTTTTAGTGACCAGGCGTCCAACTTCGGCTGCCAGGTGCGATTTAGACGCCCAAATCGCGTTTGGTGTGTACACAGGGATAGTCTGCATCTGGCATGTTGAGATACCAAGATTGAGCAATACTAAGTTTGAATTAGGGGTGGGCAATATCGCATCATTTGTGATAATACCGGTAGTTTTTTTTTTTACACCGGAAGAAAATGTAATACCGTGATAACACACGATCACACATTTTCGGCCCAATGACGCATTCAATCACACCTCAACCCTGCAGCATCTGTTTCCCCATCACTGAATCAGTCATGACGGCTATATTTTTCGTGCCACACAATCCCGGGAAATAAATCATTTTACATGGATATCAAAATTTGTTAACTGAAGCTGCATTGCTGCCAGAAGGATAAGCTGTCAGAAATCTGCATTGCACGTGAACGCAGCGGCAACGGGGAGAGAGGCAGAGCCCACAGGCAGGTAAACTTCTCCAGCATCTGACAAGCTGATTACGCGTGGAGTCCAGGAGGACCGACATCTGTGTGGTCTGAAGAATCACAGAACACCCGGTACTCCAGGGTGGCCGGCAGCCGACCGGGTCTCGCTCAGTTCCAGCAGCGTCATGGGTTTTGTCCCGACCTTCGCGGAGACGTCAACTCTCACCAACCTTTAACGTAACGTGTGAGATGCGGAGCGTCCGTGAGCGCGGGGATCCACAAGAAAACAAATGATTTAAACGGCTGCGATCTGCTCTGGAGGCCACGCTGGACACAGGCTGGGTGGGAACTGACGGATGAAGCTACTAAATAGCGCTAAATGTTTAGCTACAAGGCAGCTAGCAGCACAAGTTCATGTTAACGTTAGCAGCGTCCAAGAAGTGAGTGGAGCTACATGTGAAGACGATGGACAGAGATGAGCTGGTGGACGTTCCATAGCTTTCCTCTCAAATATTTGTACAAACCTATATGCTCACATCTGACTCGCCGCATGTCCTCCAGAGTGGCAAGTCAATGGTTAGCACGCACGACTGTCACCCAGGAGTCTGGGAATCAAATCCTCCGTTACATACCTTGCCACATCTGCATGAATGGGACCTAGACATCCGATTCTTTCAGAATCATTTAGTTTTTGTCAGGAAGCAGCAAGGAGCCGGGAGTTCAACCACACACACGAAGTCAGCAATAATGTTTATCAATATAGAGCCTCTTGAGTGGGGAAGGTCAAAGACTCCAGGGCAGCAGCCAGGCCGTATGCTAAAATAAAACTGAAAGTCCAGGATCCAGAAACGTGGTCAAAAACAGGCAAAGGTCGGTACACAGGTGGGCAGACATCAGGTACTTATCTCTGGGGAGCAGGCAAGATTCGATTGTCAAAGGCAGAGCACAAGTCGTTATCTAGGAAGGCAAATGGGCCAGGGGGTTCCGTTGAGGGTGGGGCAGGAGGGGGATCCGGGGACAAAAACCAGGTCAGCAACAGGAAGCAAAAACTAGAGGAATGCTGGACTCGAACAGGCACATGGCAGTCGATAATCTGGCAGGGAGAAAGGGACTGGGGAGAGCTTTTGTAGAGACATGAACAGGTGGAATCGGGAAGCAATCAGGACGAAAACACAGGAGTGCTGAATCAGGCTGATTAGGTCTGGCCGCAGGACGAAATTCTATAGGTCTGTTAAAATCAAGGTATGATGCATCCCTACATCACTTTTCTGTCACTTTTTTTTTTCTTATTCATAGACGCTGTCCCAATATTTTTTGTTCATTTAAAAAACAATGACTGTTTTTCCTTTTAGACAAGATGCATACAAAAGCATGATTTGGTTTTGGTTTTGCAGCCTCCAAGGTTATTTGCTGAGGTATACAGTAATGATGTTAAAATACTGTAGAAAAGTCAAAACTGCAATTGGCTGAGAGAATTGATTTGTCTGACTCATGTGTGACAGTGTGGTCCTGTCACTATGCCTCAGACTGATCATGTGCCCTGGCTACTTGGCCACAGGGATGTCCCTTTGGCTGAATGGTCAGCGCGCATGACTTTCACCCAGGAGTCTGGGGTTCAAAGCCCACCCGGGCCCTCTGATGCGAACCTTGCCACACCTGTTTCCAGACTTCTTGTAAAAAAGCCCAAGTCAGTAGGGAAGACTGGAGTTAAATCTACCCTTTACAGAGCATATGCTGGTAAGCACAATGTATGCATGTCATGATACTTTCTGGAATGAGTATGTCTCTATTAGCCATCTTCCAATACCATTTATTCCCCCTCCCAATACCGCTACTTGCCTATCGACCGATAATGACTGCCTATACCACTGTGTTATTAAAATAAAAATCATATTCCACCTGCTTGGCTGTGATATGATTATCACGGTGGTACCTGGCTGAGGTTAAACTCTTTGAGTGAATACAGCAGATGGAATCCATTTATTTATGAATGCAGCCTTGCTGATGGAAGAATCCAGTGAAATACTGCCACACCACTGAGATGATCACTATTAGATTCTTGCCTAATAAGTGTCAGGTGATCAGTTCTTCCTCACCCCTCTAAACCAGCAGGCTGCAGCACTGCACAACTGTTGAAAGAGTGGCAAAAAGAACTGTCAGAGCTAACAGAGCTAATCAGTAAATAGATTCCTATTTTAATAAATTACCTGGCATCAGACTCCTTTACTCCAGTACTTGCCAATACCATAATTTTTTGGCAGTATCAGAGACATTTCTGTTACTGGTATCAGAACTATCCTAGTCCTTATCAGTTAGTTCAGTGTGAAAGAAAAAGGTTTGAATCCCCTTTCTTCTCCATTCTTTTTTAGGGCCTCTGCCAGAGCCACATCTCCTTGCATCAGGAGCGAAGTTGAGCCAGATCCACCCTCGCCCTTTGCTGTCCCACATTCTGGGAGGGATCTCAAACCTGGAATTGGTACCTTCTCAATTTGGACCTGTGCCTCGTGGTAGCCCCCTCTCCTATCAGTGTCCACCAACCTCAGAGAACTTCACCACTGACTTTCCTACGCTACCCCTTCCTGGATTTTCTTTTCATTCTAATTTGGCCTTTGTCCCCAAATTAAATCAAAGCCTGCACCTCGAATCTCTTCAAGTATCTGACTCTTCACTCATTGAAGAGGGCACCAGGGAGCAATCTAGGTGTGCAGCTTGGGCACATGTTCGCAGGCCAAGAGTAACAGCGAGCAGATTTAGGGAAGTATGCCATGTTTCAGGTGAATCATCAGGAAGGGCATTGGCCACTAGAATAATTAAGGGAACAAAACAAACAGCATCAATGAAAAGAGGGCTGGACCTAGAGCCAAGCATAATTAAAAATTATGAAAAAGAAGCTAACGTCAGGGTTTTGCCATGTGGCTTTGTTGTCCGCCCAGAAGCACCACACCTGGGAGCCAGTCCCGATGGTAGAGTATTTGATGAAAATGAGACCTACCCATTTGGCCTGGTGGAAGTCAAAAGCTCCTCAGCAGAAAATGTTGCAAATGTGGCACATTTAAAATTACAAAATGGTAAGGCCAAACTTAAAGAAAGTCACAAATATTACTGGCAAGTTCAGGGCCAGCTTGCAGTGACTGGTCTTCACTGGTGTGACATTGTAACCGACACCACAACAGACATGACCATACAGAGAATTTGGCGGGATGAGGAATTTATTGCATCTATGAAAGACAGATTAGATCTGTATTATTACAATGTGTACATGGACGTCTACCTCTCAATGTGTGATCAGTAACAACTTGTAGATTTCATCACTTTTAATCAGTTCATTTTATATTTTCAATCACTTCAGGTTTTATCGTTCATCTTTACAAGTCTATACAAAACTTGAACTTGTAAGTTTTATCATTCATCTTCACAAGTCTATACAAAACTTGAACTTGTAGGTTTTATCATTCATCTTCACAAGTCTTTACAAAACTTGAACTTGTAAGTTTTATCATTCATCTTCACAAGTCTTTACAAAACTTGAACTTGTAAGTTTTATCATTCATCTTCACAAGTCTATACAAAACTTGAACTTGTAAGTTTTATCATTCATCTCCACAAATCTATGTAAAATGTAAACTGTTTTCTAGTAACAAAGCACCTGAGAGTGATTCTGTTCATCTTATCAAATCTACCAGAATGTGAATAAGTGATGTCTATTTGTAAAATACTTTGCACTGTTCATCTCAAGAAATGTCTAAGAAGCTTGTCTCTAAAGTTTTCCATTTACAGCACTTAACAACTGTAAATATCTCTTTGCAACTAATAAATAGTAATATTCTTGAAATTCTGCCTCCCACCTCTATGTCATATAGGTCAGAATAGCCAAATCAAGACTGAACATTGCAACAATGTGAATTAATAATGGCTCGGATAAACATGTCACTGTTTTTAAAAAAGTATCTGTACTTATTTCATGGGTCAAAGGGAAAAGCGCTGTAGTATACAACTGCTACAAAAATAACAAAACACTGATAGTTATATTACAGTTCAGTCTTCTAGAAACATTGGCCCCTGGTAATTGACCATTGAGCAACAGTTGTGCCAGATTTGGTTGATGCTACCTGAAAGACTAAGTGGTACAACACTGTCCCAGATATGGTTCTCCTTCACCCTACGGATTACTCTCTCCACAAGAATCCGTAGCCATGCAACCGCTTGTGTTTGGTCACAGTCAGCTTTGCTGAACTGGGCTTTCCTTTTAAAGGGTGGTATAACAAGGGAAGCACCAACGCTCGAGAGCATATCATCAATGGTGAATCCTTTGTCTGTCATAATTTCATCGCCAGACTCCAGCAGGTCAAGGATGCCAGACCTCTTAGTGAGCTCTTTGTCTGAGATCGAGCCAGTGTAGAGGGGTGAAATGAAGGTCACAGCACCACATGGGGAAACTCCGAGAAGCCCTTTAAATGTTGTTGTGCTTTTGTAGTTAGAGAAGATCTCTGAATGTAGTGTCAAGGAGGCTGGACTCTCACAACGGACTTCAGTACAGTCAAGGATCACTCTAAGCTTTGGACTGTGGAGCTTGTACTTTGATGGCATTGATAATTCCACTTGTTTTCTTGACATCCATATGGGTAGTGAGCCCAACACCAGGAAGAGGTAGTTTGCCCAGGTAATGACAACACGGCTAACTGTGGATGTGCTGGTCTGAAAGATGTCTGCTATTATCTGTTCTTTGAGGCCAGCCACTACTCTGCAGCAGTACATGAAGAACTCATCCATGACAGTTATTTTTCTGCGAGGGCTTGGTGTTGGAAATTCCTGTTCTCCAATCTTTTGTGCTCTGGTCCAGTAAACAATGTATTGTGTAGAGGGACAAATGGACTCCCAAAACACCCTGAACACCCCTTGAGATGGAAACCTTGTGTAATACTGTACCTCATAGTCTCATCTGAAACACAAAATTGGGACAGGATGGTTTGGGGTCTCATGGACATTGCCTGCAGTCTTGCCTCCAGCTCCGCTATGTAATTTAGGGCGTCATCAAGTGCACCTACAAAACAAAAACAAGGAAAATTGTAAAAGGGCAAGTTTATTTGTACAGCACATTTCATGTACAGGACAATTTAAAGTGCTTTACATTAAATAATAGCATTAAAGAAAGCATTAGAAAGTACAATTAAAAATTTGTCAAAATAGAATATATAGAAAATAGTTCAAACAATTTAAGGAAAGCAGGAGTGCAAATAAAATACAGTTCAGAATTCATGCATAGGCACATTAGAAAATGTTTTAAAACCTAGGATTAAAAGTGTAAATTTAGTGAAAGTTTTACCTCCACTGGAAATTTTTTGTGTGTTTACAACATAACAGCTAAATGCTGCTTCTTTAGGCTGGACTCTGGTCTGGACAAGTTGTTCTCAGTTCCTGGATCTAAGAACTCTGCTGCATATATTTTTGACTCATATAAAATAGTATACTGTATATAAAATCATATACATATGTGTGTGTGCGTGTAGAGAGAGCGATATGTATACAATGGGTACAATTTACTTATAAGTGACAATACATAATATGCTTCATTATTTATATATTTGTGTGTGTGTGTGTGTGTGTGTGTATATATATGAATGGAAATGAAAAATACTTTATTTATCCCAGAAGGGAAATTCAACAAATATATGTGTGTGTGTGTGTGTGTTTACACATGTATACTTTTTTTTTTTTATTGCACAGAGTTTTTTTTTTATCTAGGTGAGCTTAGCCTTCTTTGTAAGTACAGACAATCAGAGAGAAACCAAACGTGGGTAAATACTTTGGTATAACCTGATTAAACAACCTACTGTACATCCGTATCATAGATCCGTATACACACGGATGCATACATCTAGCTTACTTACCGGGAGGGGGGCGTGATGGGACTAATTCTGCCTTTTTATCCTCGAGACAACAGAACAGATAAAGAGGTTAAGAGTATAAGAGGCATTCTTATGGGATACCGGTGGGTTTCTCTGAGTTGTTGTTGACCTTCTTCCAGCAAGCATGTAAGGGCTGAAAAGTCTGGAGACCCCAGCTATCAAATTGCAAAAATGAACAAGGATTAGAGCACAAGACAGATACATTGATGATACATCTACAGTACTGTGCAAACTAGGTCGCAGGTTTGATTCCCAGCTGGGGAGGGTTTCCAACAATTCCAATGGTGGCCTTTCTGTGTGGAGTTTGCATGTTCTCCCCGTGTGTGCGGGGGTTTCATCCGGGTACTCCGGCTTCCTCCCACCATCCAAAGACATGATGTTGGGCTAATTAGTCACTCTAAATTGCCCCGAGGGTATGCTTACTAAAAGCAGCAGATGGAAAACGTATCAAGCTTTTATCCCTTTGAAATCAAAAGATGTCTAGTGTGAGATATTAGTCCCTGTTATTAGTCCACTGCGCCAGTAGGCGATGCTATCCGCCTTTCTATGTTATGTGACTGTTGAGGAAAAACAATAAACCAGTGTGGAAATGCATCAGAATGTGGTCAGTCGTCTCCTTCAACAGTTTAGCATATTGATGCTACCATTAAGTGTTATATATATGCGCTGTCAGCCCAGTGAAGACATAATATCCAGTAGTGCCATCAGCTTAGAACTGGTACAAACCAGTGGGATCTAGTTACATTCATTTACTGTCTGAATAGAAGTGGTCTTCATTGGAAAATTTGCGGCCAAAAAGCCCTACCCCCGACCTAGAAACTAGGCCAAGTGACACGAAAATATAACAACTTTCTTTCCCAGTTTGCCTAGGAAGCAGAATTTTTTCACACCTGCTTACAGCTTTTGCACAGTACTGTATGTTTCTTTAACTTCATTTTAAGATGCATCAAGAAACCGACCATCCACTGGATGTCTGAGAGTTGACTCAAGTGACCGCGGAGTCTTACTTCTTACTGAAGGTGGAGACGTGGCAGCATTTCTGGGTGTCAGAGCACTAGCAACACTCAGTGAACCGCTAGCTGCTAAACGAAGAGAAACGCTAAACGTTAGGCTTCTTTAACGATAACGCTTTGGGGGAAATGTGATT
Organism: Atherinomorus stipes; assembly: GCA_023101725.1. Lineage (NCBI taxonomy): Eukaryota > Metazoa > Chordata > Actinopteri > Atheriniformes > Atherinidae > Atherinomorus > Atherinomorus stipes. The sequence continues at coordinate 4,852 of JALJCO010000375.1, read as the reverse complement.
TATTAAGTCTCTTTCAGTGACATAAACCTCAGAGAATTACCGTTATCAAGAAGGTCAGCTGCTTCTCGAAGCGATTCTGCCAGAGGCTTAGAAGCCATAGACGACCAACTCCAGCGTAGCATTGAATTTCTGTTAAAGCGGGACTGGAGGGAGGAGGGAAGTGACCTCAGTGATAGGGCAGAGCCTGAGAGCTGATTGGTTGAGAGGGATTTTCGTAGCTGACCAATCACGCCTATGCCACAGTAAGACACGCCCACCATGGTAATGCGTATATTAGGAAAAGCGGAAAGGCGGAAATAAATGAATAAATGTGAAAATAAAACAAACTAACATGGGGGAAATTAAATAAATGTGGACAAATAATAATTCCGAAAACAAATGGAAAAAATAAGGATTAAAATAACAAATTGCTATGACAATAAATATTAATGTGGAAATTAAAATAAATGTAAGAAGTACATAAATAAATTTTAAAATGAGAGAAAAAAGTAAAAAAGACATTCAAGACATTTCCCCTTTTTTATTTATTTCCTTATTCATTTATTTATTTATTTCCTCATTTTATTTATTTATTTATTTATTTCCTTAACCAGGCTATTATGAATCTGACCTGAAATTTTTTGTTTAAGCGCCCTGAGGTGACACTGTCATGAATGGACGCTATACAAATAAAGTTGAATTGAATTTATTCTTGAGTAAGTCAGGTATGGTCCTCCATACCTCCATACTATGATTCATTCTGCCCCCTTCACTGCCATGATATAGATAAACGCGACTAATCTAAATAGTGTCCAAAGGAGTCAGTTTTTTTGATCCAGAAATGTTACTGGTGAGAAATTTGCACATATAAATTCCAGAAATAAGCTACAGGTTGAAAGAAACCAAAGTTACCCCTTAGTAACCCTTGGCCACGCTGTTATTTTCTCTGGCCACCCCTAAAAAAATCTCTGCAGGCGCCTCTGTGCTCCCCGACAACCTTCTGAGTGTCATCTGTATTTAGAGTTTTCTGCCAAATAAATGCTAAATCCAGACTCATACAGAAGCGTTAACACTGTTTGTGGGCAGATTTGATGTGTAGGGCTCGGACACGATGAGAGACGTCATAAAGAAGAAAAATCAGGTCGTTTCCAGCTGGTTGTTGTCATGGAAAGATTGTTGCTCCCCTGAAGCCAAGTGTTACGCTGCGATGAGGCTTTTAGAATAGCAGCTTTCATATGATCAATATAATCACAGTTAACAGACAATCACATTGCTGCATTTCACTTTTTAATAGAAATATATATACATATATGATAGGGATGCACCATATAATCGTCCCTCTATCGGTATCGGCCTATATCGGCCTTAAAACTGAGTATGGGACATGTGCCACCCCGCCGATATTTAACCGATTAGGCCGCTGTTTCTCGGGATGCACAATAACCTTTCTTCCAAACCGATGCTGCTGCTGTGTGATGTGATGCGACAGGCTCAGAGTGACAGAAAAAACCAAAAGAATGTTAGTTAAACTTTGTTTGCTGTGACTTAGTGGGTCAAACCCAAGCACACATTACATTGTCTGTGTATCAGTTTATTTAACATCTACTGGGTCGGTTTTATTTGCTGTCCACCAGATAAAGAAGCCAACGTTGCCATGGTTCAGAGAAACGGAGGAATAACCAAATAGTTTCCTTTGAGACATTCATAAATGATCAATTCCTCATTAGTTTGGTGTCCAAATGTATGCTAAATATAATTTTATCTAATGTGATTGGAAGAATGTCACTGATTAGAGGAGGTGTCATAATAAAGTAAAATCAGAATAAGTCAAAGAAATAAAATATAACAATGTTAGAACTGCTGACTCCCCAATTCCACCTTCAAGCTCTGATTTCAAATCAGGATTCAGGATCAGATTAGTGTGTTGATACAGGACAGGAGAAGCGCTGTCCTCTATCCGTCTTTTCTCTTCTATTTTCATTATATTACAGAAGTATCAGATCAGGACTCTAATCGGCTCATCCTCAAAGTCAAATGACCCGCAATCGGGGGCAAAAACCCTGATCGGGACATCTCTGGTGTTTATGAGGACTAAAAATACTTAGTGCAGATAAAATACCTCGAGATAAAGATGAATACATTAGTAGAAATGAAATGAAAAATACTTGATTCATCCCAAAAGGGAAATTCAGGATTGTAAAAGCTCACTCTTTTCTTTTTTTTGTTTTAAATAAACATAAAAGTCAGTCAGTCTTGTTCTTCAGGGTGATGCTGCTGCAGGAATGAATTTCTGTATCTCTCCGTCCTACAGTGAACCTGACGCAGCCTCCCACTGAACACACTCTGATGATTCTTCACCGTGTTGTGGAGAGGAGGAAGAATCCTCCATCATCTTCATCAGCTTGTGCAGCATCTTCTCTGAACGATCATCTCCAGCGGCTCCAGAGTTCTCCCCAGCACAGAACCAGCTTTCTTGATCAGCTTGTTTAGTTTCTTTAAAGTTAGAACCAAGTTCCACTGTTGGTTCAACCAGAAAATGACGTGCAGCCCTGGTAATGTCCAAGTTATGAAAATCAGACACTGCTTTTATTTACGTTAAGCACGAGATGTTTGGCTTTGGAAAACCGTTGGATGATAAAGTCATTTAATACAGTTTTGGAGGGTATTTTTGGCGATTTTATTTTCTATTAATCGTGGAGCAGAAAAATGATGGTTAGATTAATCAGCTAGTCATTAGAATAGTCGACTATTTGATCAAATAATCGTTAGCATCTTTACCAGGTCTACTGGACCAGGTCGTTTCCAGCTGGTTGTTGTCATGGAAAGATTGTTGCTCCCCTGAAGCCAAGTGTTACGCTGTGATGAGGCTTTTAGAATAGCAGCTTTCATATGATCAATATAATCACAGTTAACAGCCAATCACATTGCTGCATTTCACTTTTTAATAGAAATATATATACATATATGATGGGGATGCACCATATAATCGGCCCTCTATCGGTATCGGCCTATATCGGCCTTATAACTGAGTATGGGACATGGGCCACCCCGCCGATATTTAAATGATTTTAAAGGATTAGGTCGCTGTTTCTAGGGATGCACAATAACCTTTTTTTTCAAAACCGATACCGATAACTGATAACTAATAACACACATACAGACCTAATCATGACATCAATACTATGAAGAAAATCAAAACAATTTTCACTCTTTAAATGAAGAAATATTTATTTTTTCAAGTTAAAAACTATCAGCAAGCCTCTCAACATTTTCTAAAAGATATCAAACAAAACGACTCGATATCTCAACACAACTTCAATAAGCTGCACTGCTCACTGATACAAAAATAAAGGCTGCTTGAACTAATGCAAATAAATACAAACATGGGGATCACAAACTGAAGAAGTACAAATGTGACGTTAAAAAACAGAGAAAATGATGTATTGACAAGTTAAATTCAAACATTTACTGTATATTAACCCATTCTGAAAAAGCTTATTTTAGGGATGCACCATATTATCGGTCCCCTGTCGGTATCGGCCTTAAAACTGAGTATTGGACATCGGCCACCCTACCGATATTTAACCGATATTTAACCGATCAGCCCGCTGATTCAAGAGTCTAAAATAAAATAAAAAACTTCTTCTTCTACCAAAACTTCTGTTTTACAGACTTTAAAACTTCAAAAGACCTGGGGGGGGGGGGCATATTTCATATGCTGATATCATATTGACATTTTAAAACGTTTGTGGAGACCAAACGGATCTCCAGCCGACCTTTGACCCTTCGGCGGGTCTTCTGGTCACATCAAGGAGGACCAAACCGTGAGGAAGACGTTCCAGAGTCCTCAGGACCATCAGGAGGAGTCAGTGTCGGAGAGACGTCCTCCTCCTCGGCGGTGGGACGCCGGCCGGCTGCATGGTGCGCCTGAGGATCAGACGTGCAGGTGGTCACCGCGCTACAGAGACACGAACCGGCACCAGAACCGGACCGGTGCCGCTTACCTCACACAGTCTATCCAGGTCCTCATTCAGCGTCTCCATGTCCACCCCGTTGGACTGAATGTCCTGCAAACAGGACACGGCTTGTTTGAGTCCAACATGAAGCTTCAGCTTTATTTTCAGCTAACCCCCCCGGGTCCCCCCGTACCTCCAGCTTGGCGGCAGCGTCTCTCCGTACCGCCGGGTCGCTGCTGCAGACTGACAGCGCCGCGCAGAGCTCCACGGCCTTCTTCTCCACGTTCTCGCTCATCTCCTCTATCTTCCTCTGCAGCCGCAGCCTCTTCTTCCCACGCTTCAGCATCGCATCTGCCAGCTTGCTCCGCACCTCCTCGCACTCCTCCTCCAACTGCCGAGACATTCAGCCATCAGCCCGCTCTCCTCCTCCTCCGAGGAGAAGGAGGAGGAGGAGGAGGTGATGGCTGCCGCTTACCTTCTGGTTGTCCATCCGCAGAAACTCGTTCTTCACCGTCTGATCTATCTTCTTCTGGTCGAGCGCCTTCAGACGACGACGGTAGTTCTGTCAGACAAAAAGGTTGCAGAGATTGGACTCAGGCTTCCAGAAACTTTTCTGCTGTTGATGATCCTCCTCCTCAGAAAATATCACAAATTCATCCTCGTTCCAATATTAGCCGGCGCAAAACACACATGGCAGAGATGCTGTAAACTGCAGCATCTACCAGTGTGTGTGTTTGCATGTGCGGCAGTGAAGTGATGCTGCTGCAGCGGCAGCTGTACGTTCTGCTGCATCAGCGGCCAATCAGATGGATTTTCTAATAAAACAATGTTAGAATGGAGATAATCTGTCTGTTTCCTGTGACCTCAGTAGGCTGCCACCTCCCTGCTGTCTGAAGACTCTGCATATCCACGTCTTT
>JALJCO010000374.1:0-48977 GCA_023101725.1 Atherinomorus stipes | reverse complement strand
CCTAGATTTCTCTCTCATTCTGAGCAGGTTTATTACACTTGTTATTAATTACTGGATGTTTTCTTTCCTGAATGAAAACACTGACTTTTACAGAATTGTTTCTCATTTCAACCCAAGACAAAGTTATTTTGTGGGTGTGAGGAAGAGTACAGACCGCTTTTCCAGCACTTTAATTGTGCAGCTGGTCTTGTCCTACACACGAAGGACTTTGCTACGTCTGAACTGGGGAACATGTGAAATAGCTTTGATCCCCTCGGTGGGTATGAGCGCGGTTAAGCCGCCATTTTTTAAAACCTCGGCACGCAACGCTGGAGTGTTTCAGAGTTTTCTGCCTGATGTCAGCATTCACAGTGCTGGTCAGCCTACCTCTGCTTGTAGAGGAGCGGTGGAAGTTGGAGGAGTGATGCTAGCCGTCACGCAACGTGTCCCTGGATTCCTACTTGTTGGGCGTTTTTAGATTCCATGTGGGATTTTACGGTGTTCACTCCCATGGTGATATTAATTTTCTACTTGCAGACTTAACATGCCTCCCGACTATCACCAACCACTGGCCTGAGCCTTACTCCAACCAAAAAAAAAAAAAACGACACTTCCCCATCTTAGCAGCAAGTCTGTCGCAAATACATTAATTAAACTAAATAAAGTAAATAAATGCGATTATTAGGATTGACATATACACTTTGCATAAAAAATATCAGTTTGATAGTGATTAAAAAATGTAATACTTCACCAGAAATATTTATTACTTTTTAATGGCCTTAATTTTTGCCAGTTTTATTTACTACCTTTTAAAGGAGTTATCACCCGGAAATCCCACTTTTTCACGTTAAAACATGTGTATTGGAACGGCACCTCAGTTATAACGTGCCAGAAACTCCGGAAAGTGAAAGTGACTTCGTCTTTGAGTGCGGGCTCTCTCTTCTCACCAGAATCAGCCACAAGCACGCGCTCTCCACAGTACGCAAATTGGATTTCTTTCTCCCATTGACGTGAACGAGAGAGGCTGCTAGCTGCTAAGAGGCTAGCGCCACCTGAAAGCAGCTGATTACCTGCCGTGGAGTCGTTATGATCAGCTGTTATGACGTGAACTAGAGAGGCTGTGCGAGCTGCTAAGCTAGCGTCTTTAGCACCACCTGAAGGCTGCTGATTACCTGCCACAGAGTAGACCAACTTTGTCAGAGAGGACGCCGGCGATGAGGAGGAAGGGCGAGATTGCCAAGCTGAGTTGCGTCGGCAGAAATTCAGCAGTTTTCAGTGCTCTAACAGGACGGACAGCTTTACCAGGGAGGAGTGGATTATATTTATCAGTGAGGATGTGCAGTCGGTAAGTGTTGCTGCTCGTGTAACTTATTATCTTTTGTGTAAGAGACCAGTAAACGATGGTAGACGAGCGGACAAGCTGCTAATGTAGCTACAGAAGCTAACACTGTTTGGTTAACTTCACGTCAGACGTCCGCTTCTTATATTCATCAGAGTCCAGCCCTTTTGCTCCACAGATCCTCTCCATCAACCGCACAGTTACGTTTTTATCACGTTTTTCTCTGTTGGGACATCATTACCTTCACCTGCTCTGTCCTGATCAAACTTTGTTTTGGCTTTGACGTTTGCCTCGTGAACGTGCTTACAGACAGGTCTAACTCTCGTGCGTATTCTCGCGACAAACAATAGTTGGGGATTAAAAGAGGTTAAAATGAGCTCATTAAATTTTCCTCCCACCCAACTAGAATTAAAAATTCATTTGAAGATCATTTAAGAAGGATTGTGTATGTAAAACAGCAGGTTATGACACCTTTAATACTTTTTACAACCCCGCGGACACCCTGAGTTAGATGTCCAGGCTAGTGTCTCCTGCCACCAGCTTAGAAAAGCAGCCAGGTCAAACCCACTGAGGTACATTAACACTAAGAGTAATAAACATCTGGCTTGTCCTGCTGTGAGGAAGCGATATCTTGGGGATCCGTTCACTCCAGGAGCCAGACATGGTCACAGAGGGCATTACTGCAGGGACCAACCAGATCAGGGCAGGCCGGGGTCCACACCACAGTGATGGTGCTGCAGAGCTGGGCCCCAGCCACCAGGACAAGGGCAGCCACCCGCCAGCTTTCTCCAGACCAAGTAGGCAAAGCCCCCAGAGTGAAGGATCCCCATGAGGAAACATTGGCATTAAAAATGTTAAAACAGATAAAATAAGTGGACAGATAAGAGCACCGGACCGGAATTGGTGATCCCTGCCCTATGTCATTAAATTCAATATAGTCACACAAGCTTTGTCTTTTTTGTTCCGATTTTCTTCATTATTTAAAAGAGATACTTTGCCTCTCCAATATTTGAATTGTTTATTTTGCCCTATTTTTAGCTTCAAAACCACTGGGGCATGGTCAGACAGGTTTATAAATTTGATGTTACATTGAGCAACTCTGTAATTGTCTGTCCCCGAAATCAGGAACCTGTCTATCCTAGAGTAACTGCCGGATCTTAGAGATGGCGCCCGGACAGACCCTTGATTTGTATTGATTAAAAACCGGGAACCAGCTCTCCAGTAACGGGGTTTGAAGCTCCAAGTCCCCAAGGGTTTTTATTTAAGAGACATATATTAGGGGTCAGAAGTTATATGTACAGTTGAGTGGGTGGGTGGGTGGGGGGTGGGGGGGGGGGGGGGGGGGGTTAGTGTGTGTGCAAATGTTTATAGTTATGTGTGCTGTGTTTTGTGCTTGGGTGTGTGAAGGCTTGTTCTTTATTTTAAAATGCATTTGTTTTTATTGTCTTGCAAAGCACTTTGGGTTGCCTTTGGCAGGAAAAGCGCTTTATAGATAAAGTTTGATTTGATTTGAAGATAGCTGTGTGTGCAGTTGTTAAATAAGTAATTCAGTACATTTATCTCTTTTTTAAGATTGAAGCCAAGTCTGAAGTTGCCTTGCACAAAAGAGATCCCAGTCCGTTTCCACACAACGAGGTGTGCCGTCAAACAATAACATGCTCTTTTTTCCCCTCCTTTTTCTGCATCGGTATCGGCAGATACCGAAACATCAAATACTGGATCAGAGCCAAAAAAGGGCAGATCGGTGCATCCCTAATATAAAGGTGATATATTTAAGACTTTTTTTAAATTACAGGATAGTTTTACCCTCCTTCAACTGATCTGTAGTTGATAAGGCATCATTAAACACAACATCCAAATTGGGAACACTTTAAAGGGACATTGTGTAACAATTGTATATCGCGAGCAGCTCCGTCGAACTTTTCATGCTGCGTTCGTGTGAAACCGGGCAGACGGACGACAGCCGCTGCATGTAAAGGCATAAACAAGCCTCTATGTGAAGACGTGGTCTGTCAGTTACAGTGACTTCAGTCCACATCTGATATGTTGTCATGGCGATGTCGTATTGTTTTCCCTGACCCATGTTTTACCGTCTTTCTCTTGGCTTCTGTGATTAAAATTACATCTGGTTTGTTACCGACGGCTGTCTGCCCGAGTGCACGTGAACACAGCATCAGTGTAACGCTGGTTCCTCCTCACTGCACCGCGGTGACTTTTCAAAAACATTACCTCGAACTGAACCGACAACTCGGGTGTCTCCGGTGAGTTTCTGTAGTTTGCCACCCATTCGATGAATATATGAATGATACGAACGATACGAACAGCAAATTCAGAGCTTACAGGAGCTCTTCAGTTTGTTGATGGGAGTGATTACTGATTAATGGAAAAACACTTTAGAATGAAATAATCAATTTTTGTGAATAAATAACAGGAGAACTTACACAATATCCCTTTAAGGTTGTGCTTGAGAGAATTTTAAAAGTAACCATTCCTTGTAATCCTGTAATCTTTGTACATGTGTTCCCTGACCACTTTACTCATGACCAAAAGACTTTGCTACATATTCTTTTAATGACAGTCAGGAAGGATGAAGCCCAACCCACCTAACATGCAGCACTGGATGCAAAAAATTAAGCATGTATGGTGCTTAATGGTGAACTCTCTCACTAGTAGTCTTTTTGCAGGGTCACTCAAACCTCTTTCCCACTGAAATTAGCGAGTCCACTTGGGATTTCAAACCCAGATTGACCCTCGTCACAACTGGCATTAGGCTCCTTTTCCTTTGGCAAAAAAAAAAAAAATGCCGGGCCTGATCGCCCGCTGGAAAGCTGCGTGGCCACAGTGACCAACTCCTCTCCATGCGCTGCAGGACTGAGAGGTTAAGAAGGTCTTTTGTTCCGGCAGCTATTAGACTGTTCAATGACTTTTGAGAATGCGCACTTTATTATTATCGTTACTAACTTTTTATCGTGTCCATTTATGTTTTTAAAATATTCTTTTAATCTTGGATGGTGTTTGCGTTAATGTATGTATGACACATAATGTGTGCTACAGGGCACCCGAATTTCCCCCTTGGGGGATGAATAAAGTATCTATCTATCTATCTTTGGCTCTACAACAGGGCTGCTGGTTGGGAGAGTGGACGAACTGGAACACACGCAACAGAGTCTTCAAGCAAAATGATTGGCTAAAGGCAGTGACAGTCAAAGGCAGTCATGTTTCATGGCAGCCAATCGCAGCCAGTGCTTTTACAACAGCCGGGTCAAACAAACACTTGACGAAGAAGCAGTAATCCGACGAAAAACTAGCATTCTCAAGGTGGAGATATCAGCACTATTTTAAATTAATGGAGATCAAAAGCAAGAATGTCCATGTGAAGTGTACATTATGTCCTGGAGGGAAGACTTTGTCGACATTCGCTGTGAGCAACTCTAATTTATTGAAGCATCTCACAATAATGCATGCATCTACTAGGTCAGTGGCCAAAAACCCTGATACCTCCACCGCCACAGATGACAACTCACCATCCACTAGCAAAGAATTACACGGAGAAAAGTCGTCCAAGCAGCAAAAGCTAGACTTCTCTGCCTCACAGCAAAAGACAATGACACAGGCTGAAGTCAACTGTGTGATAGGCAGGTACGTAGTTAAAAATATGTTGCCGTTATTGACGGTGGATGATGATTTGTTGATGATGATGATGAAGTAACTTTTGTCAACCTTCATGATGCCTTACAAAGCGTGAATGTGGATGAGAATGAGGAGGATGCTGTGACTTTACTGCCACACCACAGATGTGCAGATCGCATACAGCAAACCTCATTTCATGCTCCGATGTGGACACGTGGTTACTCTCAAGGACACAGAGCTTTCACAGAGACACCGAGTAGCTGGGACGGAAGATGATAGTAACAGAATCATCTTCCCGCTTTGGCCCCTGTGAGAGTATGGTTCTCCGAGCTAGGCACCGTAGCAGCCCATGAAGTACTTCATTTCAGACTTATTCATCAGATGTCTGAGTGGGAAAGCTTCCTTTCTTTTATAGGTGACTCTTGATACTTGTTAACCTAGAATAAATTTGTTATTGATATATGTAAACTATTTTCCCTGAAACATCCACCAGGACATTCCACATGTGTATTCTTCTTCATGTACTTTGTTCTTGCTTCACCCCAGTTTCTGCTTACTGTTTGTTTTGGGGGGTTTTTGTTGTTGTTTTACATTGTCTCATAAGTGTATCATTACTAAAATTACTTGATCATTATTGTACTGCTGGAGTATGTAAAGAAAAAATAAAATTCTAGTCATAAAAAAGACAGAAGTTTAAAAAATAACAAACCGTTTTATTATTGGAGCTTTTATCTGGAGGTTTGAGTTCATTTAATAAAGAAGTGAACATTAAATCCGTGTTCACATCTGAGCATAGAAATGTGGAAAAGAGCTGAAACACATGTTGGAATAAAAACTGTTCACACTGACTCTGATGCAACATTTACACCCAGCTCACCTCCATTCCTCTGACTTCACATCAGGAGGAGGATCGTTTGACCCGTCGCTCTCAAAGGACACACAGCTGGATCCTGGTCCTGGTTCTGGTCGGTTTCTGTGAATAAAGATGGTTTCATGATTTCACTGCTGAATTCTCAAATTGTTCAACAACATTTTATTAAAACAAGAATCTGGAAGACAAATCAGAAACTATCAGATTCAAACATGAAGCAGAAATTAGTCTCAGCAGAGACGTCAAGAAATGATTCAACTGAAACTAGTTTTCATCTGAAATATGATCCAACCTCCACTGAACACTGACAGATACTCACTGTTGCTCTGAGGAAACACCAGCTGGGAAACTAACAGGCAGATCCATCCACCACTCAGTCTTTATGGACACACAGCTGGATTCAGCTCTGACTTCAGGTCCAGGTTCTGCTTTGACTTCAGGTCCAGGTTCAGCTTTGACTTCAGGTCCAGGTTCAGCTTTGACTTCAGGTCCAGGTTCAGCTTTGACTTCAGGTCCAGGTTCAGGTCCAGGCTGGTTCCTGTGAATCCACATGTTTGCTGTGAGTTGTGATCTCTGACATGGAGAAGAGTCATGGACAGTTAGAGATGCTCATCTCACCTCTGAGTGCTTTTAGAGGGAGGGGCTCCCTCCTCTCTGTCCTCACACTGATCCATGATGATGAGGAAGCTGCCTTCAGCTGCTGGACTTCTATCAGGACACTAGATGGAGGGATGGAGTCAGACACATATCACTATTAGATCAACATATGATTCACACAATAATGCTAGAAAACTAATATATGAACAACAAAAAAGCTTTAAAACTTCTCAGCAGCTCAGAAGACGACACACTTCTTCCTATTTTCTAGACTTAGAATATATTTTTATATTTCAAAGTTTTGGGGAACATGGAGTTAGAAACTGAGCCTACTGAGCTGATGAGGATGTGCTCATAGTCTTTTAAAACCTCCGGTGCATCGAGGGTTAACCTGCTTCATCGGTTTCTGGGATATTTATGCTGGTGACTTCATCTCATTTGTTAACAACTAAAGATGCTGTGTACTATAGCTAGTTGTACTACAAATGAACGTATATTATGAATGCAAAGCGTCCTAAACTGCTGGTTTAACTTAGAAAATGCAGAAAATAAAGTGACTGAGCTGATTTGATGGAAACACATTCGTTGCACAGTTGATTTTTTCCTCCCTTTGAAATAAACAGTAAAAAGTCATATGTGAGATGTGTGTGATTATCCTGTAGACTTCATTCTACTTGATAAGAAAGTATTGCAGCAGGATTATGCGCACAGTAGAACTACAACGGCTGTGTACCATTATTTACAGGTCGGAAAACAAGATAGCAGCCTAGCAAAACAACGCGTTTGCTAAGGCTATTGTTATTAGCCGTTGTTAGCACAGCCGGCGCTGCAGCACATGAAAACTGTGAATTACACAACAGCAGCTTCCCCCTGAAACCTGCTTCTGAGCCCGTTGCTGCTGACAGCTGATACCAACGAGACAAAGACTAAAAACGGCTTCACTTACCTTCACATGGACGTTTTCACAGAGAAACTCTGCTCGAGACCTTCTTCTCCATAGTCTTCTTCTTCTTCTTCTTTTGCGTTTACTGACGGGTGGCAAATTCAATGAAAGTGCATTACCGCCACCAACTGGTACTATTAAATCAGGATGTCACGTATAATCCAAATAATAATAATAATAATAATAATAAGAAGACAACACATATGAGTTTGTCACTAAATTTTTTATTATATTAAGTTGATATAAGTGATAATTTCATATATTTTTGGGATATTTATGGTGTTAAACAGCATTACAGTTCACCTCTGTAAGGTTATAAGAAAAGAATTTCACTGAATGTTGGTGTCCGTGGTTGAGGCAAGAAGAAACGTTTTTGGAAGTCCCTCCCCTAGAATAAGAAATACAATGAAAACAAATGAGTGGTAGAAGGTGGCATTGGCCACCTTTAGGATAATTAGTGGAACAGATTAGAATCAAGAAATTGAAATGACATGAACATGCCTCCTGTATCTCAATTAGGAAGACGGTGATCATACAAATGATGAAGAACATGAAATGAAAGCTAAGAAATGTGACAAATACTACAGACATTTACTGTTCACATCTGACAGCAGTTCACCTTTATTTATTTATTAGTTTCTCTGTGTGTGTTACCTTATTGAGGATAAATACAGTTCATCTTACTTTTTTCAGTTTAAACAACAAAATATTAAAACCCTGAAAAAGTGTTGGTTAGAAGCTCTTTGGGTTAAATAACACTGAATGGAGTCAGATTTCAAAGTCGTCCACTGAAAATGTTTGCGTGGCTGCCGGACATTTTAAAGGGTAACTTTCTTTTTTTTTCAACCTGGACCTTATTTCTAGGAGTATATACGCGCATTTACTCACCGGTAAAGTTTCTGCATCACTTTGAGTCCTTCAGAAGACGGGGCAGCCACTAGAGAAGACATTATCTGTAAGTAAAACTCCTTCATTTCATCAATGCTTGAAGTATAATAATAATAATGGATTAGATTCATATTGCACTTCTTGCAGGGCATTCAAAGTGCTCACAGTAGGTCCATTATTCTTTCACTCCTCATTCATACTTGGTGATGACGGAAGCGTGGCAGCAATTTCGCACCTACAGCCCCTCCAGCCACCACCGGAAACATTCACACACATTCACACACCAGCAAGGCCCTCACTGGAGGCAAGGGGGTTAGGTGTCTTGCCCAAGGACACAACAACAGATGTCTGGGGGATCAAAATTCGAACCGCCGGTCCTTCGATCATTGGCCGACCTGCTTTATCACCTGAGCCACTGCCACCCCATGAACGAATGAATGAGTACTATTGTCCTGTGAGTTCAGTGTTTTTGTTGTTGTCTTGGTAGTGAGCTGCTCTTCTCAGCTGTACTACGGAAGCGTGCATCGTGAACGCGCGGCCGCAAAAAGTGTGTAGAACAGCCTGATGACTAACGGAAAGCTAAATCTGAACTCACAGTACTCGTTCGTTCATTCTACTTGAAGTATTGGGAAAAATCAAGAAGTTTTGCTGTAGATAATGTCTAACATAGTGGCTGCCCCGTCTCACCCATTTTACTGGACGCATGCCGAGGGGTGACTCAACGAAATATCTTCCGAGGGACTCAAAGTGATGCAGAAACTTTACTGGTGAGTAAATGCACGTATGTACTCCTAAAAAAAAAGGTCCAGTTTGAAAAACAAGAAAGTTACCCTTTAATGGCAGGTAAAAAGTAATCGTGTATACTGTATATGCAAACTTTCATGCCACATTCATTTTCATTTATCCCGAAATGTGCGTAAAATGATGCACTGGAGATTTTCAGTGCGTATGCACACTTTATACATGAGGCCCCTGGAGACTGAAGAGAAACAATTAACCTTTATTGATCCCCCAAGAGGAAATCTGGCAGAGAATTTAGTGAGAGTTGTTAGAATAGAGCTTCACAACATCAGGTAGAAAAGATGGAAACAAATTCTCACACCATATTTATTTACATCTAAATTCATTCATAAATCAGCCAATCACACGGCAGCATCTAGTCATGTAGACATGGTGAAGACGACTTGCTGAAGTACAAACTGAACATCAGAATGAGGAAGAAAGGGGATTTAATGGTTGTTGATCTGAGTATCTACTGGGATTTCCACCACAACCATCTCATTTCCAAAGATGACCTGAAGAAGAGAAAATCTCCAGTAGCAGCAGTTGTCTGGACCAGAATGCAGCAGAAGACCACACCGGGTGCCACTTCTGTCAGCTAAGAACAGGAAACTGAGGCTACAATTCACACACACTCACCAACACTGGACAATAGAAGATGGAGAAACGTTGCTGGTCTGATGAGTCTCCATTTCAGCTCCACATTCAGATGCTCGGCTCAGAATCTGCTGGAAACATCATGAAATCATGGATCCATCCTGCCTTGGATCAAGGCTTCAGGCTCCTGCTGGTGGAATGGTGTGGGGGAGATTTTCTTGGCCCACTTTGGGCCCCTTAGTACCAACGTGGCCCTCTCACTCATCCCTCTTCATCCTTTTTTCTAGTTTTCTTGTCATATTTCTCATTTCATAATTTAATTTTAACTGTTTATTTGTATTTATCTGATTTAATGTGACAGCTACAGGAAGAAACTCTGACCAGTAAAGATGGCAGAAATAAACGAGCTGTTACTTCATCCTGATACTGTTCACACTTGATAATTATTGTTTTTGTTTATGTAAACAAATGTTTGTTTTATTATTGTTTCATTGTTTTCTTTCGATCAGGACGAGGAAAAATGACATTCAATCATTTGGGGATCTTCCAGATCTGGTTTTTACTTCTGAAAAATATTGTTCAACAGTGAAGTTGCAACTTTGTCTGACTGCAGCTGATGGATGAATCATGCAACATCAACATGTTAGTTGGTCGTACCACTGAGTGGACACGTCTGTCCTGAAGATGAGGAGAAATGCTCTTTGATCTGTAGAAGCATTAGTATCAGGAAACATGATTTCATCATCATAAAACCTACTTTTAATTGACTTTTAGGGAAGGTTTTGTTTTCTAATCTTATCAAGTGTGAATCAACACCAAAAGCTGAATATTAATCCAATATAACATGTGATATTATGTCAGACATATTTGGAATATACAGGCAGGTTTTAAATGACTTATTCTTCAGAGAAATATTTAACAACTTTGTCCCACTGAGAGCTGCGACTAGACTTTGGAATATATGAACTACATGGAAGAACTGACTGAGATATGACAAAGCTACATGTCACATTATATAAGGTTGTTCTGGTGAGGGTTCTAGAAATAAATGTTCATGTTCTACATCAGATTCTTTACATCCATGTCTTGGTAAAAAATCATGATATAAACAAAGTTCAGATCAGTTTAATGGAAGAACTTGACGGAAAAATGTTTTACAGTTAAACAACAGGGAATTATTTTCATTGAAATTTTTATACATTTGGGGTATCAAAATATAAAATTTCAACATTTAAAACACATGGGTTATGTCAGGATTTGTGTTGGAAAAAGACTTTTTTGTGGTGGGATGGAAATTAATCTTCCCCCTAAAACGACAAAAAAATATATTATTCAAATACAAGTTAGATATTCTCTGACCTTTGTGACCAAATTTAACCGTAGTTGGACAATGACCCATAACCAGCATATTCAAGCCCAAGTATAACGAAAAATATAAAAAATATTCAACCTGGTAGAAATTTCTAATCTGCACCTTTATGAAATTTTTCAGGTAACTGGGCTGGAGTCCATCCCAGTACATCAGGGTCTGGCCAAAATGCAGAAAATGTGAATTATCCAGTAAATCTAAGTATATCAACAGCAAGTGTGAGCACTTGTGTAAAAGCAGAGATCTTAGCAAGTTATATTTCTACAGGATTGAGGTGGGGGCTGCACTGTGGTGTGGTGGTTAGCACCGGTGCTGCCAGTGTTGCTGTCCATCAATCTAGAGAAGAGTTATAAGGCCTTCAGCCCAAAATCTCCAGATTCATGAATATGCACATCTAGTCTAAAGTTTAGCAGTTTATAAACTGTGAAATACTTTTGACAAACACACTTTTTCCAACCATCATAAAGCAACAAATGGATGCTGTCTGTTGACCAGTGAACAAATGTATCAACACAAACTACGGTCAGTTCCTTGAGCTGCCTGTTCATCACCTGAATCACAGCTCACCATGAAGTAAGAGGTCAGTACAGGCTGCATGGAGAGGTTGATGATGGCTTTATTTTTGTTCACAAAGTTCTGTAATACTGATGATTGTGTATTAAAAACTGTTTAGTACCTGATTACAAAAAAAGACAATTGTGGGGAAAATTTAATTGCATAAAGAATTATTTTTTTATTTACATCACTGGTAAGAAAATTGATTATGTAAAGAAAAAAAAAATCTCTGCTGAACAAATGCTTGTAAAAAGTTTACAATGAACATAAAATGAAGTAATCAAATTATTCTACACAGTAAAACTATCACACAGGAATCTATAATATATATAATTATACTGTATACATTAGACCTGAGGAGTGATCCATTAAGCAGGATTAAGGGAGGGATTCCCTGCTGAGTTACCATGGTAACATGCTGTAAAGCAAGTCTACTCAGAACTGGGGGTGTCACAATATTCGCAATATCACGGTAGGTAAAATACCACAGTATTGTTGTGATCTTATCATAGTATTAAACAGTGAGTCTTGAGACAAATGTAATGGTTTTCTATCCGCTCTAAGTGGAGCATAACATACTAAACTACATAGACCATGATCCTTTGCAGCCAGTGCACTCTTTTAAACCAATGGGAGCACACGCAGCCCACACAGAAAAACAAACAAGGTGAAAGGTGGTGAGAGTGGTGAACACGGTCCGGGAGATCACCCCCACCCACCAACTGAGCCGACTCCGCAATCAGACGGTGTCTAGCAGACTATCCTGGTGTGAATACACCCTCAGTCAGTGTCTGATGCGTGGGCGCACCACGGCCAAGAATAAAATCACAATATTAAGAAACAAGTCAAAATCTCAAGAATAAATTAGAAAACAGTGTCAAGGATAAAGTTTATAATTTATTGTTGACATTTAGTCTTTATTCTTTATTTCAACTTTATTTATCAGCATTGTATTTCTACTTTATGGGCTATATGCACAACTCCACCACTCCCTGAACTTAGCAGTGCTCCTTTGTCTCCTGTCTGTCATTAGTGGACAAACTGATTAATCCAGGTGTGTCTGGCCAGTTACTGAGGTCAGTAAAGCCTCACAGTTCCATCCTGCATCATGGTATATTAACATTATTACACAAATGTGTTAATATTACTGCTGCATGTGGCATCTTACAGATAAAATGTTTCAAGTTTAGCCTTTTTAGGTACTTAAATCATTTCATTTTTTACATACTGAGAAACACAAACTGGGTATAGATGTAAAATGCTACTTGAATAACATTTACAAACATCAGCCCACGTAAGTAAACTAGATCTATTTCTTCCTTTATCTTACTGACCCTGCATGTATGTGGAACGTCTACCAGCTCATCTCTGTCCTTAGTCTTCACATGTAGCTCCACTCACTTCTTAGATGCTGCTAACGTTAACATGAACTTGTGCCGCAGTGGTGCTGCTAGCTGCCTTGCTGCTAAATATTTAGCAGCATTAAGTCGCTTCATCCTTCAGTTCCCACTGGTGTTTAAAAAAAAAAAAAAAAGATTCTCAGACACTAATTAATTCTAAAAATTAGTATCTAGTTAGATATTAATTAGCTCAGGTATCGATATTTAAATGCAACTTCGGCATCTGCTGAGTTTTGGAAAGTATCAGCTGGCTCTGCCCTTTTATACAAGCACTGCTGCAGGCAGTCCCTCCCCTACAGCATCTCCCTGGAGGACCCATTGTTTAGTGTGGCTAACTTAGCGACTTTAGACATTTCTGTTAAAGGTGTCATAACCTGCTGTTTTACATACACAATCCTTCTTAAATGATCTTCAAATGAATTTTTAATTATAGTTGGGTGGGAGGAAAATTTAATGAGCTCATTTTAATCTCTGTTTAACTCCAACTTTTGTTTGTCGCGAGAATACGCACGCGAATTAGACCTGTCTGTAAGCGCGTTCACGAGGCAAGCGTCAAAGCCAAAACAAAGTTTAATCAGGACAGCGCAGGTGAAGGAAATGATGTCCCAACAGAGAAAAATGTGATAAAAACGTAACGGTGCGGTTGATGGAGAGGATCCACGGAGTAAAAGGGCTGGACTCTGATGAATATAAGGAGCGGATGTCTGACATGAAGTTAACCAAACATTGTTAGCTTCTGTAGCTACGTTAGCAGCTTTTCCGTTCGTCTACCATCGTTTACTGGTTACTTTCACAAAAGATAATAAGTTACACAAGCAGCAACACTTACTGACTGCACATCCTCACTGATAAATATAATCCACTGCTCCCTGGTAGTGCTGACCCTCCTGTTACAGAACTGAAAACTGCTGAATTCTGCCGAGGCAGCTCAGCACAGCACCCCCCCCCCCAGTCCTCTCTGACAAAGCTGGTCACTAAACGCTACTCCGTGGCAGGTAATCAGCTGCTTTTAAGTGGCGCTAAAGAGGCTAGCTTAGCAGCTAGCACCCTCTGTAGTTCACGTCATTCGGAGAAAGAAATCCAAATCCCGTACTGTGGAGAGCGCGCTGTTGTGGCCGATTCTGGTGAGAAGAGGGAGCCCGCACTCAAAGACGAAGTCACTTTCACTCTCCGGAGTTTCTGTCACGTTTTAACTGAGGTCCTGTTCCAGTCCACGTTTTAACGTGAAAAAGTGGGATTTCCGGGTGATGACTCCCTTAACTTTTTTGTTTCAAGAAGTGGCTAGCAATAAATCCAGTGTTACTGGAGACTGATGCAGGCTGACGTGAAAACGCGTATCGTTTATTTCTCTCAAAGTGCTGCGGCGGTGGCTGGAGGTCCTTCGGCCTAACTAGTTTGTCTGTTCTATTGTTTACTTTATTTGGTCTCAAGTATTGTGAAGAAAATCGCGCCCGATTTTTGGTGGGCGCGTCCAGGCGGGAACATATAACTCCCGTCATGTCTTCCCTGCACTGGCTCCCCGTCCGCTTCCGAATTGATTTTAAATTACTTTTGTTTGTTTTCAAAGCCCTCAACGGCCTGGCCCCCCCTTATCTGGCTGACCTGCTAGTCCACCGGGACCCCAGCAGGGCCCTTCGTTCTGTTGGGCAACTTCTCTTAGAAGTCCCAAGAATTAAACTAAAACAGTGGGGCGACGTTCTCGGCAGCTGGCCCGAGATTATGGAACTCACTGCCTCCCGACATTAGTCTCACGACTGAGCTGGGATCTTTTAAATCGAGGCTAAAGACCTATTTTTTTCGTCTAGCTTTTAATTCTAACTAGTCCATTTACTAAAGATTTTACTCTCTTTTAGGTACACCCTGCGCTCCCCCAAGTAGCCTGTTCTGATTCTCTGTTGGTTGTTTTCATAGCTCTTAATCTTCTTTGTTCTTAATTTTTCCCAGTATTTAACTTTACATTTTTATGATCTTTTACATTGTCTCTTTTTCTGTTACCCCTGCTGTAAAGCACTTTGTCTGTCCAATGGGTACTGTAAAGGGCTATATAAATAAACTTGATTTGATTTGAAAAGGACAAATAAAATAAATAAATAAACACACTAACTGGTGGTTGAAGTTTTTCAATTAGTCTCTTCTGAATCACAGAGAGCAGTTGGAGACTGTATCTCTGCACAAACTAGATCTTAAAAATAATTGATTTTTCATTGTTACGGTCTTTTCTCATGTATTCATAAATTGCTGTTTATCTCTGGATCTCTGGACATAACTTCACAATCTCTGGATTGTGAAGTTGTGGCACCAACAATATAGCCGTCACGATCGAGTCAATGATGGAGAAACAGATGCTGCAGGGTTAAGGTGTGATTGAATCACATAATTGCGCCAACGTGTGATCAGGGATATGAATCGAGAAGCAGTTCTTTGTCATTGGATTCCATGGAAATCGTTCATCTGCCTGCCTAACGATTCCTCTTATCGGTTCCATAAACATCCGATGCATTTGCACGATGACGTCACATACACGTCTCCAACATGGCGTCGCAGCAAACGTGCTACAAAGTTTGGTTGTATTTTATGAAAAAATACAATATAAGCGCGAGTGACATGTATGGAACGATCACATCAGAGGGAGGAAATACCTCCAACATTTGGCCACACAGCAGTTTGTCGGAATATAAAGCCTTTTGTAGGTTGCTAAGCAACCGTAGTGGCGGTCGGTGGGGAGTCTCAGCACGTCTTCCATCTGAAACGTCGCAGGCAACGTAAAACTCCCGTTGACTGTAATAACGTTAGAGATTATTCATTAAGTAGTGTGCTGTGTCATATTAACCTTTAGTCTTTAGTTTATTTTGAACATGTTGAAAAGGAAAGCAGCAGCATCTTCTGTGTCACTGTGGAATGTGTACTGCTGTCAACTGCTCAGTGTACTGCTCTGAAAATTATAACAAAATATCTGACAAATGAAACGAAACACACACACAAACATATATATACATATTTACACACACACAACTTAAATTCAACATGTTCAAAAGGAGTAAAAAGAAGTCTAACTTATTTAATCCGTTCCCTTTAAGTCCTAAAAATCTCGTATTCTTCATCAAAAGGTAAACATGCCATTTTTTCTGCACAAAAACTGTTACTGTACAAAATTTGATCACTGCCATTGTATTTTATGAGTTATTTGTTAACTGAAGTCAGCTTTAAGTTGAAGGCAAAAGGTTGATGCATATTTTAAATGAAAGAGTAACTGCAACCAAAGCCGTTCATACTATATTTCATTATTCAATGAAAATCGCTGAGAGAATCTATAAGGAACCGAATCGAAAAGTGATATTGATAATCAAACCGGAATCGGTAAATTCTTAACGATTCCCATCATGTGTTATTACAGTATCACATTTTCTACTGGTGTCAAAAAAACTACCAGTATCATCACAAATGATACAATATTACCCACCCCTACCCACCACCATTTTATAGCTTTAAATGGTGACACGAATTAAATAACTACCATAAATATTGCAATTCTATTGCTACTGAAGCAGTCATCATAAATGCTATATTAAATATCACACACTGCTTCCTTACACTTTTCAGTTTGATGTTATTGAGAGAATTTCATGGAAAATCCCCTCTGACGCTCTTCTAACAAGCACAAATCTACACTGAACACATTATTGACAGATTTTTAGCAGAATCCTGCAACCTAATCTCCTTTGAGCTTCACGTGGACACGCATGTGTCCTTTTAAAGATCTATTCCATCTAAATAATTCTCCACAAACCTCACAGGGAAATGGTCTTGCTCCTGTGTGGATTCTCATGTGTTTGTTTAATGATTCCTTTTGACTGAATCTCTGTCCACATTCATCACAGCTAAATCGTTTCTCTCCTGTGTGGACTTTCATGTGTCGGTTTGAGTTGGTCTTTCGACGAAATGTTTTGCAACATTCATCACAGCTGAATGGTTTCTCTCCTGTGTGGATCGTCATGTGTTGGTTTAAGCTGGTTTTTCGACTAAATATTTTTCCACATTCATCACAGCTGAATGGTTTCTCTCTTTTATGGATTCTCATATGTTTGTTTAACGTAGTCTTTCGACTAAATTTCTGTCCACATTCATCACAACTGAATGGTTTCTCTCCTGTGTGGCTTCTCATGTGTTGGTTTAAGGTGGTCTTTTGAGTAAATATTTTTCCACAGTCATCACAGCTGAATGGTTTCTCTCCTGTGAGGATTCTCATGTGTTTCTTAAGATCCACTTTAAGGCTGCAAATTTCACCACAAACACCAAATTGAACTGTATTTTTTGCTATATGGACCATTTCTTGCAAATTCACATTTTGCATTTCTTTAAAACATTTCTTATGTTTCAAACAGCTCAAAGATCTTTTTCTTAAGTGTCTCTGGAGAGATCCTTGGACGTGAAACTCTTCACCATATTCAGAGCAGCCGATTGAAATTTTGGCAGTATTATACTTCATATTACTGTTTACACCTGACCCATGTTCCTTGTTGTCATTCCAGCTTTCATCACTTCCTGATTGGCCCACAGTTTTATTGGTTCCTCTTTTTAGCCGAGATGATCTGGGCCCTGCTTGTCCAGACTTCATTTTCAGGAAACCTTCTTTGTAATCACCAACAGCTACTGTACTTCTGCAGGGAACACTGAAATAAGAAAGAAAGATCAAGCTGGATTTCAAGACCATGCAGCAGAAAAATTCCCATCTTTTCCCATCAGAGCTTCTTCAAAGTCACACTTTTAAAATGTCTGCATGTAAAAGATGGTTTGGTCACCTTTGGTCAACAATATCAGTGAAGTATAAAATACCATATAATGCTGCAGAGAAGACCATGCACAGAAGAAAAGCCCAAATCGCTCCTCAACTTTATCTATTCATCAACAAACAACGCATTACTGAACGAAATGAGGGGTTGGTGATCCTGTCATATTCATGTCACACTTTTTTATTGGTTCTGTGGTTTGTGATGGACATTTCTCTCACTAGCTACGTTTACATTTGCGCCTTTTAGCCAAAGTAAAAACATATTTGCCGTATCAGGACTTAGAGAGGGCGATCCATGCTCTGGTTACCTGTCGCTTGGACTACTGTAATTCTCTTTATTTTGGAGTAGAGCAGTCTCTTCTTCAGCGCTTGCAGACTGTGCAGAACGCAGCTGCTCGTCTCCTGACAGGGTCTAAACGCCGTGAGCATATTACTCCGGTGCTCGCTTCTTTACACTGGTTGCCAGTGCAGTTTAGGGTTCAGTTTAAGATTTTGTTACTTGTTTTTAAGAGTCTTAACGGTTCTGCACCTCCCTACCTCTTGGAACTTCTGACAACTTACAGCCCAGTCAGAGCACTGAGGTCAACAAACCAGATGCTCTTGACAGTCCCCAGAAGCAGGCTAAAAGGTAGAGGTGATCGGGCTTTTTCTGTTGCCGCTCCTCGGCTTTGGAACAGCCTCCCCCTAACCATCAGATCTGCACAATCCATTGATCATTTCAAATCACTACTGAAAACTCATTTGTTTTCGCTGGCTTTCTAACCAGTTTAAGAGTGTCACATCTATCTATATTTATATTTTTAGATTTTTTTTTTGGTATTTTTGGTTTTATCTCTTTATGTGATTGTGTTTTTTATTCTGCTTTTATTTCTGATTTATTCTTTTATTCTGTACAGCACTTTGGTCAACTGAGGTTGTTTTTAAATGTGCTCTATAAATAAATTTGACTTGACTTGACTACATGGAGCAGTTTTGATCTGATCAAACGCCCATCACAGGGCTCCAGACTGTGACCAAATGGTCGCATTTTGCGACTGAAATGTGAGCTGTGGCGAGTAAATTTTTACTACACTCGCGCATGTGCGACCAATAAAATGTGCCGTTTTTCTGATGACGGACTTTCACACTGGCTCCATGTGCGCCATGTTCCGTGTGTGGGTGCTGCCTCACTACACGACCGTTTTAGTCAACGGTTTAACTCCACACCGGCGCAACAGAAGTCATCAGTGTCTGGTTGCGGTGACGGGTCTGTTTATGACAGCACATGCTTCCAACGTGCAAGTTCTAAGCAGTGTAGCCGTGTAGCCAGAACCAGACACGGAAGTAGTGTAAAGCATCCAGTGAATTTCAAAATAAAAGCCCCCGCCGTTTTGCGATGGCTGAATTTTCAGTGACACCAGATTAGAAGTCAATCATGAGGGGGTCTGAGTGGGTTTTTGTCCATCATGGACCACAGGACTCTAATCCAGCCCTCTTTATCATGATTGTTATCACGTGAACTGGTGACATCATGCATGACCTTGCAATTTTGTCATCTGTGACTGGTCCTTTTATCATTATTTCTTTATCATTAATCTATTTTTATATATCTGAGTGGAATGAGTCTTGAGTTTAATATTTTTAATGGGCAAAAATACTGAAACAAATAAATAGAGGTAAATTTGTCTTGGACTTTTTCCCTCTCCTTTCTGCTGATCCGATCCATGACTCAAACTGTAAACCGCTTCAAACCATGAAGTCATTGATCCGTTGCATCACTACCCACAACATCCAGGGACCTGGCACCACACAACTAAAACATGGCACTTAGAGTAAACACAGAGCCAGTCTGAAACATAAATGTGCTGTGACCTGTGAACATTGTAGTTTCTGCATTTATTGTTCAAGTATTTATCAGTAATTCAGTGAAAATGAGAGAAAATGTGAACATTTGTGTTGCAAGTTGATTTCAGTGTGCGCCCCTAAATTTTCTTCTTGCGCTCCTAAAAATTTAAGTTAGGGGCCCCTGTGCTCCTAGTAAAAAAACTTAGTCTGGAGCCCTGCATCAGTAAAAAAAATGTGTCATGTAAAGTCAGCTGATCTGATCGGCCTTGATCGGAAAGAATTTCCAATCCAGTCAAGAGGGGTGGTTTTTTACAAAAATTTTTTTTACTGTACCTTCTTACGATCAGATCAGAAGGAAAAAAATGACCATGTAAACACTCATTCCGATCATTTCTGTAGAATGCTGTGTTGCCACATGCTTGAACCATGTGGGGGTTGTGTAAAGTTGCAGATTCAGGGAGGACAATGGTAGCAAAGAAGAACGGGACTGTAGTGGATTCAACGTTTTTGTTAGAAACCTAAAGAGATTATTGAGCATTCTGACAGTCAAAAGATTATAAATATAAAAGAAAATCCCTCTTCTTCCAACCTAGGAGGTATTGCGCATATCAAAAGTATTACGAACATATAAATGTGTCCATCTAGTAAAACCAACCGATCGGGTCACATTGTAGAAATTTAGAAAATTAGACTTCTGAAACAAATTTCCATTCAAAACGAAGAAACTTCTTTTATGGGATAAATCTTGTCCCAGTACAGAGCGAATCTGAATTTCTCATATTTGAACCTGAACATGCCAGTTTGAATAATTGCTTTTAGAAAATTTAATTTGGACGACTGTATTTCTGTGTATTACTGTATTATTATTGTGCATTACTGTATCAATAGGTTCAGTTCCACCCTGCTGCCAACCCATCACACCACACACCCTCCATGAGTCCACAGCTTTCCTGTCCCACCTCCACTCTGTCACCCTGCACCTCAGTCATGGACCTGAACATAGCCTCCTCTCCCTCCACATCAGGACATCCTGAGCCCTCCTCTGTCTCCACCTCCAGACTGACTGTCTCCTGCAACCAGGTCAAGAAACAACTGGAGAAACTGAACCGGAACAAGGGTTCAGATCCAGATGATGTCAGTCCCAGAGTTCTCAAGACCTGCTCAGAACAACTATGTCCGGTTCTCCAGCACCTTTTTAACACCAGCCTGAGACAGAACAGAGTTCGTGTGCTGTGGAAAACATCCTGTCTTGTTCCTGTCCCTAAAAAACCACAACCAGCTGAACCAAATGACTTCAGACCAGTTGCTTTGACATCTCACATCATGAAAGTCCTGAAGAGACTCTTACTGGCTCATCTCAACAAGCAAGTCAACACCTTTCAGGACCCATTACAGTTCGCATATCGTAATGGGCTTGGGGTGGAAGACGCCATCATCTTCTTGCTTCAGAGAGCCCACTCTCATCTGGACCAGTCAGGCAGCACTTTGAGGGTCATGTTCTTTGATTTTTCAAGTGACTTTAATACTATTCAGCCTGCTTTGCTATGTGGGAAGCTCCATAACTTCCAGGTTGATCCTCCACAACCACCTGGATTTACGACTACCGAACAAACAGACCACAGTTTGTGAGACTGAAAGGTTGTGTGTCAGAGATGGTGGTCAGCAGCACTGGAGCACCACAAGGAACTGTACTCTCACCATTCCTCTTTACACTGTACACCTCAGACTTCCAGTACAACTCTGAGTCCTGTCATCTGCAGAAATACTCTGATGACTCTGCAGTTGTGGGGTGTATCAGTGATGGACAATAAGCCGAGTACAGGGAACTGGTCAATCAGTTTGTGAAATGGTAACAATCACATCTTAAATACCAGCAAGACTAAAGAGATGATTGTTGACTTCAGGAAGAGCAAGAATAAGCTGCATGGTCCTGTCTACATCCTGGGAGAGCAGGTGGAGGCGAAATACAAATACCTTGGAGTTCAGCTGAACAACAGACTCGACTGGAAATGCAACACTGACTACATCTACAAGGAAGGTCAGAGCAGACTCTACTTCTTAAGGAAGCTGAGATCATTCAACGTCTGCGCCAAGATGTTGCAGATCTTCTATAAGTCTGTTGTTGAAAGTGCAATTAGCTTTGCAGCATCTGCTGGGGAAGCAGCATCAGAATCAGAGACTTGAAGAAACTAAAACAAGCTGATCAAGAAAGCTGGTTCTGTGCTGGGGATAACTCTGGAGCCGCTGGAGCTGATCATTCAGAAAAGAATGCTGCACAAGCTGATGAAGATGGAGGATTCTTGCCACCCAACACAGTGAAGAATTAACAGTGTTCAGTGGGAGGCTGCGTCAAGTTTGCTGTAGGACGGAGAGATACAGAAATTCATTCCTACCAGCAGCATCACCCTGAGGAAAAAGACTGATTAGTTCATTATTGTTGCTGTTAGGTTTTTTTTTTTTATACTTATTATACTTATTGTTATGTTTATATATTTATCTCTCTCTATCTGTCTCTCTCTCTCTCTATATATATATATATATATATATATATATATCGTCACTTTATTTTGAGGTTGACGGTGTCATTTTGTTGTGATCCTAAGGAGAAAGTCTAGCAGATATAGGCTTGTTAGGATGTGTGTTGCACCAAAGTGGACATATCTTGTCTCACTCAAGGACCTGGACATTGTCAACAACCTGCTTTTTTTTTCAGAATTTCTCAACTGATTCTGAAATCGTAGGCCATAGCTTTAAGGTGCGTACCCACCAAACGCGATTTGGGCGTCAAGGGCGTCAGGTTTACATGCACTGGGGGGAGTGGATAGCCTAGTGGTAATGTTGCAGGCTTTGGCTTGGAGGACCTGGGTTCAAGCCCCTGTCATGCCACCCAGGCGAACCACTGAACTTTGGCGTCTTGACGCGGGGCGTCGACCAATCAGAGCAACTCAATATCATGACACAAACACACATTTTATGACAGGACGGAAAACATCCAGAAGAACCAGGGGAATCTCCTCTCTCTCTGAAGACAGAGGAGGATAAACTGATCTGTGTCCGGTCCCGGTGTTTGAACAGCGGTTTGATGACCTCCTGTCCTGATGGGATGTACTGGGCTGATAATGCTGCCCCACATCAGGACAGCAGGTTGTTTAAATGGGCCGGATCAGATGGCTGAAAGCGCCCCTCATCAGTGCGCAGCCCCTGGAGTAAACGGTGAAACTCATCACACTCAGAACACCTGGAATTATCTGGTGAACCAGACACGGAGCAGAGACGCCTGATGACAACATTCTCTAGTTTTGTTTATCACATAAAGCCGAGCTGCTCTCTCTCCTGCATCTATCATGGTGCAGACAGAGCGGTGGCAGGAAAAAGAAAAAGGAGGGGCTCCTCCCAAAACGCGTCAAGCGCACCTTGGCTGGACATCCCTCAACACACGTTGAGGACGTCTTGCCGCTGGAAATCAAGTGTCTGACTTTTTGGCAACCCAGCATCCAACTTTGGGCGTCAGGCACGTTTTTGACGC
Source organism: Atherinomorus stipes (assembly GCA_023101725.1). NCBI lineage: Eukaryota > Metazoa > Chordata > Actinopteri > Atheriniformes > Atherinidae > Atherinomorus > Atherinomorus stipes. The sequence continues at coordinate 25,890 of JALJCO010000374.1, read as the reverse complement.
CCAAATCGCGTTTAGTGTCTACGCAGGGTTACATGCTTTTTTTTTTTTTTATTTAAAGGGACTTGAGGCAAGATTAAGAAATGAAACTCGTGACTGCCGCTTCAGGTAACTGCAGCCACGAGCCAAGCCGTCAGGGGAGCGTGCACAAACTGAAGCTATAGGGGATTATCACGCTTACCAGAAGTTCCCGGATTTTGACACTTCCTCTTCATGTTACCAACAGCCGTTCCTGCTCTGTTATACTGTTTAAATCGGATAAACTTCAAACATACTCAAGTTTTCATTCACTGAAGTGATACTAAGGAAGAAGTGGATCAAAGCGATCGATTCGCCGCGGTGAAGGGCCGAACTTTATAATAAAACACACGTTTGTTTGTCGCCGGTGGGGCACAACACCGGCACTTCACAGCATGCTAGCATTAGCCAGCTAGCGTTTACTGACGTGCTTAACTTAAAACACACAAACATCTGAAAATCGGGTCTGTACCCCCCCGTTTCCAGTGGAACAACTGGGGACTGCCAAGAAAGGAGACGCTTTCAGATGGTTGTGTGTTTTCAGCCGCACAAAGTTAGGCACGTTATCGAGCTGGCTAATGCTAACCTGCTAACACGACTGCGCAGTCTGCCGGCCACAAACAAACGTGTGTCGTTTTATTATAAAGTTCGGTCCTTCACCGCGGCGAATCGGTCGTTTTGATCCATTTCTTCCTTAGCATCACTTCAGTCTGGAATGAAAACTTGGCATTGGCGTTTATCCGATTTACAAAGTTTAACAGACAAGTAGCTGGCGGACTACTGTTAGCAGGTTAGCATTAGCGAGCTTGATGACGTGCCTAACTTTGTGCGGCTGAAAACACACAAGCATCTGAAAGCGTCTCCTTTCTTGGCAGTCCCCAGTTGTTCCACTGGAAACGGGGAGGTACAGACCCGATTTTCAAATGTTTGCGTGTTTTAAGACGCAAAAAGTTAAGCACGTCGGTAAACGCTAGCTGGCTAATGCTAGCATGCCGGTGTTGTCCCCCACCGGCTACAAACAAACATGCTACATTGTTTTATTATAAAGTTTGGCCCTTCACTCTGGAGAATCGCTTTGATCCACTTCTTCCTTAGTATCACTTCAGTCTGGAATCCATGAAAATTTCAGTAGGGTTGGCGTTTATTCACGTTATCTACGAACCGGAAGTTCGGAACACGGAAGCGTGATAATCCCCTATAATGTTGTTTACTAAGCTTTTTCTTCGTAGTTACACTTTTTAGTGTCTTTCAGTTGATCTGGATCGTTTTCTGACGGCAGAATAATCCATAACTATCGCTTACAGTGTTTGAATTTACCGCGACAGTCTTCTTCCTGTATCAAAACTGCGGATGTAGCGTCATTTGACGTCACATCCGCAGGGCAGCGTGGGAAATTCGGACATCAAATTGCAGCGCATTTTGCAGCACACAGCCTGTTCAAGGCAACGGAGAGAAACATGGGTGGAAACGTTATTTTGGTATTTCGCACTTCATCAACCATTAGTATTAAAAAAAATGGATATGCATGTTTGTTTGTTTTTTAAATTCCCGCCTCTAGTCCCTTTAATGATATTTGTTAACATTTTTTAAATCTATTTACAAAAGTTTAAAGGTAGAGTCCGAAGTCCCTCCACCGTTTCTGTTTGCAAACAACAGCATTCAAACTTAGCGCCCCTCCCTCTCAGGCTAATGGCCGCCTCGTTCTTCAAACTACTCAGCTTCAAGCTTCTCCTTCAGAGCTCAGAAGTGGGTAAAAGCCAAACTAATAGCCGTGGTTTTCCAACTTGCTTTAAGCTCTTACCTTTTCTTTGGTGCATCGGCCGTTTTTTTCCTTTGTTTCTTTTTTTCCTTCGAGAGTTGGAGTGACTGGCGTCTGCTCCAATCATGAGCTTATTTCCACACAGCGTCATGCTCTTAGCTCTGTCATTGGCTGGTGATATAAACAGAAATCTCCACCCAGAAACGTCCTGAACACAACAAAACAAAGCTAAGGAGCGAATTACAGGCAGGAGGAGAGGGAGTTGCATTCAAACGCACCACTGCACAAGTGGGCGAGTAGAGGCCCAAGGCGCGGTTTGAGACGGTTTTCACTTGCACAAGTCTAACATTTATTTTCACGGGGGGGGGGGGGGGGGGGGGGGGGGGGGCTTCGGACTCTACCTTTAAGTAAGATAGATTCTATTAAACAAACCTTATTTGGTATATTTTCTCGAGCCCAACCGATATGGGATCATCTGCATCCCTCCTCCGCCTGTCTGCCGGTGGGGGTGCAGAGAGAGCACCCCTCACTAGCTGGGTTTCCATTACACTTTTTCAAAAAATAAAAGCGATATTTCTGAAATTTTGAAAAAGTACAATTGCGATATGTAGGTCTTTCCAGTGAATGGTATAAGCTGTAATTCTCGTAAAATCCTGTCCCGGGAGACTCCACTTTGAGGAGAATGGAGATATTAACGTGTTTTAGAGCTGCTGCTCATCAGGAGATGAAAGCAGCGAATGATGATTCAGAGGTAAAGTCCGTATGTACGGAGCCTCTGATTACATCAGCAGGGAAAAACACTCGTGGCGACTTCCAGGACAGACGCCCGAAGCATAACACAGCTGAAAAACCCCTCAGGATCAACTTCTGGAGTGTGGATCTCATTTCTGGATCTTGTATTCCACTTTTATCCAGCAGCCAGTTCCTGACTGATGTGGTGATGCAGCTGCTGATACGAAGGCGCAGTCATGCGATGTTATCCGTGATCACGTTTTATTAGATCCTGGTGACATATAATTGACATGTGGGAACGAGATAACCGAGTCGCGGTGTTACAAACGACATAAACAGCACGTGGCCAGTCGTTAGTTTAAGTTCTTCATGTATTATCTGTATAACGTCCTAAATTAACTCAGCTTGGTGAGTTACGGCGATTGTCATTTTTCATATATGTGACTGATAAAAATTCCCCCATCACTCCAACTTCACAGTTAATGCTTATAAATGATCACATTCATCATAATTAAGAAGGAATAACTAGATTTTAACCTCCCCTATGTGACGCCTGATGGCGTGTAATTGCGAAAAAACTGGATCTTGCTCAGCCCAACTTGGAAAATAAAAGCTTTCAAAATAAAAGCCCCTGCAAGTTAACAGTCGCTGAACTACATCAAATATTACATTACCAGTGATACCAGGTTAAAAGTCCATCAGAGGGTCTCAGCAGTTTTTTTTTTTATTTTCATAACAATAAATTATTATTTTAAACTGCTGGAAATCGGTTCAGCAGGTGCTGATCATCTTTTGTTGTTAATACATTTTTACTGCAAGTTTTGAGGACTTGAATATGTATTTAGGTCCTCTAATGAACAGCCAATTGTTTCCATTTCAGTAAAGCTCAGAATTAAATGTGCAGATGAGGAAGCAACAATGGAGTTTTTGGCAGAGAAGCAGGGGGGGGCATCAGTGCTGCGTTCAGGACAAACTCTGCACTCTAGAACTCTGAAAGCTAGAAATTCTAGCTCTTACAATAAATTTCAGTTGTGAAATTTAAATAACTTGCAAAATGTCCAATTTATCCGATTACTCGATTAATCATCAGAAGAATCGCTAGATTACTCGATTACAAAAATAATCGATAGCTGCAGCCCTGATGTTGTTACAGAAGATGTATGAAGCACTTTAGAAATAAACAAGAACTGTTTTTCTGAAATGCTGCATCTATCCATAGATGTCCTGATGAGCAAGTGGAGTTAGACAGAAGTTTAAAAAATAACTAAAACCGTTTTATTATTGGAGCTTTTATCTGGAGGTTTGAGCTCATTTAGTAAAGAAGTGAACATTAAATCAGTGTTCACATCTGAGCATAGAAATGTGGAAAAGAGCTGAAACACATGTTGGAATAAAAACTGTTCACACTGACTCTGATACAACATTTACACCCAGCTCACCTCCATTCCTCTGACTTCACATCAGGAGGAGGATCGTTTGACCCGTCGCTCTTAAAGGACACACAGCTGGATCCTGGTCCTGGTTCTGGCTGGTTTCTGTGAATAAAGATGGTTTAATGATTTCACTGCTGAATTCTGAAATAGTTCAACAACATTTTATTAAAACAAGAATCTGGAAGACAAATCAGAAACTATCAGATTCCAAACATGAAGCAGAAATTAGTCTCAGCAGAGACGTCAAGAAATGATTCAACTGAAACGAGTTTTCATCTGAAATATGATCCAACCTCCACTGAACACTGACAGATACTCACTGTTGCTCTGAGGAAACACCAGCTGGGAAACTAACAGGCAGATCCATCCACCACTCAGTCTTTATGGACACACAGCTGGATTCAGCTTTGACTTCAGGTCCAGGTTCAGCTTTGACTTCAGGTCCAGGTTCTGCTTTGACTTCAGGTCCAGGTTCAGCTTTGACTTCAGGTCCAGGTTCAGCTTTGACTTCAGGTCCAGGTTCTGCTTTGACTTCAGGTCCAGGTTCAGCTTTGACTTCAGGTCCAGGTTCTGCTTTGACTTCAGGTCCAGGTTCTGCTTTGACTTCAGGTCCAGGTTCTGCTTTGACTTCAGGTCCAGGTTCAGGTCCAGGCTGGTTCCTGTGAATCCACATGTTTGCTGTGAGTTGTGATCTCTGACATGGAGAAGAGTCATGGACAGTTAGAGATGCTCATCTCACCTCTGAGTGCTTTTAGAGGGAGGGGCTCCCTCCTCTCTGTCCTCACACTGATCCATGATGATGAGGAAGCTGCCTTCAGCTGCTGGACTTCTATCAGGACACTAGATGGAGGGATGGAGTCAGACACATCACTATTAGATCAACATATGATTCACACAATAATGCTACAAAACTAATACATGAACAACAAAAAAGCTTTAAAACTTCTCAGCAGCTCAGAAGACGACACACTTCTTCCCATTTTCTAGACTTAGAATATATTTCTATATTTTCAAAGTTTTGGGGAACATGGAGTTAGAAACGGAGCCTACTGAGCTGATGAGGATGTGCTCATAGTCTTTTAAAACCTCCGGTGCATCGAGGGTTAACATGCTTCATCAGTTTCTGGGATATTTATGCTAGTAAGTTCATCTCATTTGTTAACAACTAAAGATGCTGTGTACTATAGCTAGTTGTACTACAAATGAACGTATATTATGAATGCAAAGCGTCCTAAACTGCTGGTTTAACTTAGAAAATGCAGAAAATAAAGTGACTGAGCTGATTTGATGGAAACACATTCGTTGCACAGTTGATTTGTTCCTCTTTGAAATAAACAGTAAAACGTCATATGTGAGATGTGTGCGATTATCCTGTAGGCTTCATTCTACTTGATAAGAAAGTATTGCAGCAGGATTATGCGCACAGTAGAACTACAACGGCTGTGTACCATTATTTACCATTATTTACAGGTCGGAAAACAAGATAGCAGCCTAGCAAAACAACGTGTTTGCTAAGGCTATTGTTATTAGCCGTTGTTAGCACAGCCGGCGCTGCAGCACATGAAAACTGTGAATTACACAACAGCAGCTTCCCCCGAAACCTGCTTCTGAGCCCGTTGCTGCTGACAGCTGATACCAACGAGACAGAGATTAAAAACGGCTTCACTTACCTTCACATGGACGTTTTCTAAGAGAAACTCTGATCCAGTCCTTCTTCTCCTTCGTCATCTTCTTCTTTTGCGTTTACTGACGGTTGGCAAATTCAATGAAAGTGCATTACCGCCACCAACTGGTACTATTTAACCAGGATGTCACGTATAATCCAAATAATAATAGTAATACTAATACTTAATAATAATAAGAAGAAGACAACACATATGAGTTTGTCACTGAATTTTTTTTATTATATTAAGTTGATATAAGTGATAATTTCATATATTTTGGGATATTTATGGTGTTAAACAGCATTACAGTTCACCTCTGTAAGGTTATAAGAAAATAATTTCACTGAATGTGAAATAGAGATGTTGGTGTCCGAGGATGAGGCAAGAAGAAACATTTTATTTGGAAGTCCCTCCTCTAGAATAAGAAATAAAATTAAAACAAATGAAGAATAGTTTAACAGATTAGAATTTAAGAAATTGAAATGACATGAACATGCCTCCTGTATCTCAATTAGGAAGACTGTGACCACACAAATGACGGACATGAAATGAAAGCTAAAAAATGTGGGGGGAAAAGTAGGGACATTTAATGTTTACATCTGATGGTGGTTACATCGGACGTTGGTGAGAAGCTCTTTGGGTTAATTAACACTGAATGGAGTCATATTTCAAAGTACTGAGGGGAGTTTTGGTGCTTTGTAGTTTGTTGACCACTGAAAACGTTTGTGTGGCTGCCGGACATTTTCACAGCAGGTAAAAAATAAACGTATATATACGCAAACTTTCACACCATGTTCATTTTAAAGCAGAACTCAGTAACTTCAGCTCGGGGCTCCCCCTAGTGGCGTACTTTCACTGTCGTAAAGTTCAACCCCCCCGCCCCCCTTACACCCCCACAGCACACAGACGGCTTCTCTACCTGTCTTTCTTCTATTTTGATCCCTGGATATTTTTCTAAGCGTTTACTAGCTTGTTGATGCTACGTTGCTGCGTTGGTAGCAGCACCACGTCTCCCTCTGCTCATAGCAAAGTCCTGTCTCTTCTGAAACGGGATGTTTGACCCGCTATTTGTGGGTAAATATGCCGTGGATTATATTTTTCACTGGTGTTGGCGGGTAGCAGGTAAGAATACGAACTTTTATTTACTTTTTGCGGACGTGACAAGTGATTATTGAGCCTGAAGCAGTGATGCTTCACCCGGCGCCCAGACAGCGCAAGCTACGTGAATCACTGGTCCAGCAAAGAGTTGGTTATGAGAGCCAGGAGCCGTGTTTAGGTGGTGTGAAGCTAAAGAAATGTTTTCTTCAAATTAGCGCTGGTAGTCTGGTTCAAATCAGAGCTGGAAGCAGCTCGGTAGATAGGGGACCTGAGTACCGTACAGCGGTTTCTGTTGTCGCAAGTTCTGCTCGGGTCGGCGCAGGCAAAGTTGCATAGAGCTGCTCGCAGGCCAGAGGCACCGGCGGGAGGTGGGGGGGGGGGGGCACTGAATCGCTCCGTAAACACTTTGTTTAGCCCCACGGGGATTCCCAAAAGCATTTATTGAGGTAAAAAAGTTACTGAGGATCCCCTTTTATTCATCCCAAAATCTGCGTAAAATGATGCGCCACACATTTTCTGTGCGTATGCACGCTTTATACATGAGGCCCCTGGAGACTGAAGAGATACAATGAACCTTTATTGATCCTCCAAGAGGAAATTTTGGTGAGAGTTGTTAGAATAGAGCTTCACAACATCTGGTAGAAAAGATTCTCACAGCATATTAATTACATCTAAATTCATTCACAAATCAGCCAATCACACGGCAGCATCTAGTCATGTAGACATGGTGAAGACGACTTGCTGAAGTTCAAACTGAGCATCAGAATGAGGAAGAAAGGGGATTTAATGGTTGTTGGTCTGAGTATTTACCGGGATTTCCACCGCAACCATCTCTAGGGTTTCCAGAGATGGAAACCCTAGAGATGGTTGCAATCTCTAGGGTCGCAATCATCTCTAGGGTGGTTGCGACCAACCTAGATGTGACGTGGGTCCAGTTCATGTTGGTCAGGACCACGGCTCGGTGGCCACTGATGACTGAGATGTATTCCACTGCGTAACCGATCACCAGACAGTGCTTGCTTCCCACAGAGCCCCCGGACATCAATGCTTCTGATGGGAGTGAAAGACAGCACTTAGCACGCACTGGCTGGAGATCCATGTCTGGGGGTCGCTTGTTTTACATCGATCAGGGCTAAATTTTCACTGACTTTCTTCAGGAAGCCATTCTGATCTTCCCTTGACCATTCGAGGGTCCATGTCCCCACATACATGACCAAGTCTGCCTGACCGGTCTAAAAGCAGCATGGAGACACGTCGAGGGTCCATGTCCCCGTGTCCATGACTCGGTCTGCTTGACCAGTCTAATTGCAGCGTGGAGACACGTCGAGGGTTGTGTCCCTGCATCCGTAACTCAGTCTGCCTGACCGATGTCAAATCAGCACATAGACACGTCAAGGGTCTATGTTCCCGCATGTGACTCACTCTGCCTGACCAGTCTAAAAGCAGCGTGGAGACACGTCGAGGGTCCATGTCCCCACTTCTATGACTTGGTCTGCCTGACTGGTCTCAAAGCAGCATGGAGACACATCAAGGGTATATGTCCCTGCACATGACTCGGTCTGCCTGACCGGTGTCAAAGCAGCGTGGAGACATGTCGAGGGTCCATGTTCCCGCTTATGTGACTCGGTCTGCCTGACCCGCTTAAGGCAGCCTGAGACACGTCCAGGGTCCATGTCCCAGACCGAGTGTTGATTCGAAGAAAACATTTCTTTAGCTTCCCACCACCCAAACACCGGCTCCTGGCTCTCAAAACCAACTCTCTGCTGGACCGAGTGAAGAACCGATTCACGTAGCTTGCGCTGCCGGGTGAAGCATCACTGCTTCAGGCTCAATAATCACTTGTCATGTCCGCAAAAAGTAAATAAAAGTTCATATTCTTACCTGCTGCCCGCCAACACCAGAGAAAAATACAATCCACGGCATATTTACCCACAAAACACGGATAAAACGTCTCGCTGCAGGAGAAACAGGACTCTTTGAGCAGAGGGAGACAAGCTGCTGCTACCAACGCAGCAAACATCAACAAGCTAGTTAAAGCTTAGAAATATATTCAGGCACCAAAATAGAGGAAAGACAGGTAGAGAAGACGTCTGTGTGCTGTGGGGGTGTAGGGGGAGTAAGAACTTTACGACAGTGAAAGGACGCCACTAGGGGGAGCCCAAGCTGAAGTTACTGAGTTCTGCTTTATATTAAAACACATGGTTATGTCAGGATTTTTGTTGGAAAAAGACTTTTTTGTGATGATGGAAATGACTCATTCCCATAAAATGACAAAAAATATATTTAAATAAAAGTTAGATATTCTCTGACTTTTGTGACCAATTTTAAAGGTAGAGTCCAACGTTTCCCCCATGAAAATAAACGTTAGACTTGTGTAAGTGAAAATCTGTCTCAAACTGCACCTTTGGGCCTCTACTCGCATGCCGTGGCGCGTTTGAATGAAACTCCCTCTCCTCCTGCCTGTAATTCGCTCTTTAGCTTTGTTTTGTTGTGTTTGGGACGTTTCTGGGTGGAGATTTCTGTTTATATCACCAGCCAATGACAGAACTAAGGACATGACGCTGTGTGGGAATAAGCTCATGATTGGAGCAGACGCCAGTCACTCGACTCTCGAAGAAAAAAGAAAGAAAGAAAAACCGTCAGATGCACCAGAGAAAAGGTAAGAGCTTTGGATCGTGCAAGTTGGAAAACCAGGGCTATTAGTTTGGCTTTTACCAGCTTCTGACCTCTGAAGGAGAAGCTTGAAGCTGAATACTTTGAAGAACGAGGCGACCATTAGCCTGAGAGGGAGGGGCGCTAAGTTTGAATGCTGCTATTTGCAAACAGAAACAGTGGGGGACTTCGGACTCTATCTTTAACCATAGGTGGAGAATGACCCATAAAAAGCGTACCTAAGCCCAAGTATAATGACAAATATTAAAAATATTCTTCAACCTGGTAGAAATTTCTAATCTGCACCTTTATGAAAATTTTCAGGTAACTGGGCAGGAGTCCATCCCAGTACATCAGGGTCTGGCCAAAATGCAGAAAATGTGAATGACCCAGTTAATCTAAGTATATCAACAGCAAGTGTGAGCACTTGTGTAAAAGCAGAGATCTTAGCAATTTCTATTTCTACAGGATTGAGGTGGGGGCTGCACTGTGGTGTGGTGGTTAGCACCGGTGCTGCCAGTGTTGCTGTCCATCAATCTAGAGAAGAGTTATAAGGCCTTCAGCCCAAAATCTCCAGACTCATGAATATGAACATCTAGTCTAAAGTTTAGCAGCTTATAATTAGATGCTGTCCGTTGACCAGTGAACAAATGTATCAACACAAACTACGGTCAGTTCCTTGAGCTGCCTGTTCATCACCTGAATCACAGCTCACCATGAAGTAAGAGGTCAGTACAGGCTGCATGGAGAGGTTGATGATGGGTTTATCTTTGTTCACAAGCTTCTGTAATGGTGATGATTGTGTATTAAAAACAGTTTAATATCTGATAAAAGAAAAAGACAATAGTGGGGGAAAAAAAATTTGCATAAAGAATTATTTTTTTATTTACATCACTGGTAAGAAAATTGATTATGTAAAGAAAAAAAAAATCTCTGCTGAACAAATGCTTGTAAAAAGTTTACAATGAACATAAAATGAAGTAATCAAATTATTCTACACAGTAAAACTGTATATAATATATACAGTTTTATATATATAAATATATATAATTAAACTGTATACATTAGACCTGAGGAGTGATCCATTAAGCAGGATTAAGGGAGGGATTCCCTGCTGAGTTACCATGGTAACATGCTGTAAAGTAAGTCTACTCAGAACTGGGGGTGTCACAATATTCGCAATATCACGGTAGGTAAATTACCACAGTATTGTTGTGGTCTTGTCAGAGTATTAAACATTGTGTCTGGAGACAAATGTAATGGTTTTCTATCCGCTCTTAGTGGAGCATAACATACTAAACTACATAGACCATGATCCTTTGCAGCCAGTGCACTCTTTTAAACCAATGGGAGCACACGCAGCCCACACAGAAAAACAAACAAGGTGAAAGGTGGTGAGAGTGGTGAACACGGTCCGGGAGATCACCCCCACCCATCAGCTGAGCTGATCCCCCAATCAGACGGTGTCTAGCAGACTATCCTGGTGTGAATACACCCTCAGTCTGTGTCCGATGTGTGGGCGCACCACGGCCAAGAAGAAAGTCACAATATTGAGAAACAAGTCAAAATGTCGAGAATAAATTAGAAAATAGTTTCAAGGATAAAGTTAATAATTTATTGTTGACATTTAGACTTTATTCTGGAAATTTTAACTTTATCATCGGCATTGTATTTCTACTTTATGTGCTATATGCAGGGTTTAAGCATTTGTTTGACTTAAATTTTTCCCAGGCCATTTCATATTTACCGGCCATCGATGCATCCGCCACGCCAAACTTTAACAACAACCTGTGTGCCATTTTGCCGCTTTCCAAAATTTCTAAGTAAAACTGCTAAATGCTGCTTCAGCCCTTCAGTTCTCATATGCAACATTTGAGTTGTAAGATGACTTTACCTTTCTACATTATATGCTACTAACAGCATTTCAGAAGAATAAGATCTGACAGTTTTTGTCAGTTTGCTGTGAGGTAATTCAGTATAGTCCTGTTCAATTTATCCTGTAACTGTGTGTTTTTAACTAGCAAGGTGAGTGACACACCTAAATTTTCTGCAAGGTATCAAAGTTTTTTTTTTTTTTTTGCTTTCCATCCCTCTAAAATGTTCCTGAACTATTCATCTTATTTTTATTTTCACTTAGTTTGTAATTACCATCTACCATCTATAAATCTTTCCAATATTTCAATATTCAATATTTCAAATGAGAAGAAATAAGGGTAATTGTGCCAGCTGTGCCAGGAAAGAGGCCTGTATATATCAGTACTTCTGTAAATGTAGTTTTAGTTACAGTGAAAACAAAGATATGTAAATTTAATGGGTTATCAGTGTCAACCCTTATCAATGTGTCCCGATCTTCTTTCAAATATACTTTATGGTTGGCTCAGGAGAACGTGCCAATGACAGCTTCAGTATCTGCAGGCTGTTTAAACCAGCCACAACCTTACTCGCAAAATAGAAATAAAGATTAGTTAATAAGCTTCATCTGGGTTTATTTAATTTTTTCCTGATCTTTAGTCACGCAGCTGGTTCACTTGAGTAATTGTAATTAATATATAATGTACACAATAAACTAAAACAAACTAGCTGCTAGTGGCTCCACAGTCAGCTTCTGAGTGTCGGTGATGTTTCATGTCCGCGACACTGAGACTGTCATCATAACTGATACGGAACTGGGAGAGAAAACTTAAAACCGTAAAAACAAATAGATGAAGGTCATATTCTTATGATGTAGCCAGGGTTTGGTCTCGTGAATAGCAGATAAGATGTAGGTTCATACAGCTCACTGCTACGAGGATCTCCACATGTGCTGTAACGTCAGTACAAGCTTCTCTACAGCTGCTGAAGCCAGAGAAACACACGCGGCGGTGACAGCGGACGATAACGTTGAACTGTCATTATATTCAGATTAACTCACCTCAACAGAACATCATTTAATGGCAACATTAATAAGCAGTGAACGGACACTCACCAAAGCTGCTGTCTGACGACGTTACCAGCGATCCGTTTAAAGATGGAAAAGTTAATCCTCAGATAACACCAGACCTGCAGCTTTGTTAATTCCACCAACACTAACATTCCTCAGTCTCAGGTGTTTTAGCCAAACTTGGACAGGTCTCGCGGTCCAACGTTCCCGACTTTGATTTCATGTCAACACTTGAACACGCACCTTCCGGAGGATACAGACCCCCCCTCTTCTGTTTCTGATTGGCTAACGTTGCAGCTTTACCGGGTTTCATTGGTGGAGAGTTTCTGTCGGTCATGACTTTAAAAAAAAAGTCTAAATGGAACTGCAACAAAAAAGCAAGTGGATCTATTTTTTTCCTCTCATCTTCCAATTGACGGAAATCCGTCGCAGCGACGGAAAACTTAAATCCCTGTATATGCGCAACACCACCACTTCCTGAACTTAGCAGTGCTCCTTTGTCTCCTGTCTTTCATTAGTGGACAAACTGATTAATCCAGGTGTGTCTGGCCAGTTACTGAGGTCAGTAAAGCCTCACAGTTCCACACTGCATCATGGTATATAAACATTATTACACATATGTGTTAATATTACTGCTGCATGTGGCATTTTACAGAAAATATGTTTCAAGTTTTGCCGTTTTAACTACTTTAATCATCATTTCATTTTATTTTTTACATACTGAGCAACACAAACTGGGTATAAATGTAAAATGCTACTTGAATGACATTTACAAACATCAGCCAACGCAAGTAAGCTAGATCTTTTTCTTCCTTTATCTTACTAACCCTGCATGTATGTGGAACATCCACCAGCTCATCTCTGTCCATCGTCTTCACATGTAGCTCAACTCACTTCTTGGACGCTGCTAACGTTAACATGAACTTTTGCTGCAGTGGTGCCGCTAGCTGCTAAACATTTAGCAGCATTTAGCAGCTTCATCAGTCAGTTCCCACCCGGCCCGTGTGAGCTGTGGCCTCCGGAGCTAATCACGGCTGTTCTAATCATTTATTTTCTCGTGGATCCCCGCACTCACAGGTGCTCTGCATCTCATGTTATATTAAAGGCTGGTGGGAGTTGACGTGCCACGAAGGTCGGGATCAAACCCACAACGCTGCTGGAACTGATTGAGACCCGGTCGGCTGCTGGCCACCCTGGAGTGCCGGGCATTCTGTGATTCTTCAGAACACACAGATGTCCAGTCCTCCTGGACGCTACATGTAAAAAGCTTGCCAGAAGTTGATAAGTTTACCTGCCTGTGGGTTCTGCCTCTCTCCCTGTTGCTGCTGCGTTCACGTGCAGCACAGATTTCTGACAGCTTATCCTCCTGGTGAAGCGGCAATGCAGCTTCAGTTTGACGTCCATGTAAAATGAATTATTTCTTATTAAGTTATGGCACTAACAATATAGCCGTCACAACTGAGTCAGTGATGGGGAAACAGATACTGCAGGGTTGAGGTGTGATTAATTGTCATTGCGCCAACAATGTGTGACCATGTGTTATCACAGTATTACATTTTCTACCAGTGTCAAAAAAAAAACTACCGGCATTATCACAAATGATACGATGTTGCCCACCCCTACCATCCACCATTTCATAGTTTTAAATGGTGACTCGAATTAGATAACTACCATAAATAAAGCAATTCCATTGTTATCAAAGCAGTTGTGGGTGAATTATTGTAGGGCAGTGTTGTGTACTCTGAGTGCGTGACTGATAGTGTGGGTGAAAGTCCAACTGAATACGTGACTGAGTGATAAGTCCTCTGTGTAACAAATGTGGGTGAAAGTCATGAATGTAGTCCTTTAACCCTCTAGGCGCCAAAGTCGCAATATTGCGACAGGCGACTTTACTGAATATAACAGACCTTATCTTTAAATCTATAGCTTTGTACTGTTACTGCTTGGTTTTACTACATCGCCAAGACATACAGCCTTAGTTCTGACGCCATTTTTTAGTGTGTTTATATGGAAAAAATCAGAGAAATAAAGGTTTGAAGCCCGACTCCCGCTCTATGCGCGCGAAGCTGCAGGAGCGCGGGAGAGAGAAAGAAAAGGCGGAAGCAGCATCGTGTTGGAAACAGTGAGAGACAGATCGCGACTTTTAGAATAAAAAACTAAACTTCCAGAGGCCTTTACAGTGCAGACGAGGTGCTGCACTGATCTCTGCTGATCAGGATTAGAAGGGGACGATCATGCCTCGTAAGAGACGAGTGACTGACGTCGCAGCGCGCGCTGCCGCACTCGCGCCGCACAAACTGTCAGAAACACCCCGATGACGGTGAAAGTTTTCTCTGCCGCGGTGATGGAAGAAAGAAAGAGGGATGTGTGGGCAGAAGACGGGATAATCAAACTAGGGGAGCTATTGATGATGACAGGGAATGTTTGAGAGTTGAGGAAGTTTTCCATGAATGGATCAAAGACACTGACGAGCCTGTGTGGGAAATCGCGGACACGAGGATCTCACAGATGCTCGTGCATGTGATTTTCTGTCTCTGTTTTCGGATGAGGATTTCTGGAACCTCATCACAAATGAAAGATATGTTCACCAGTACTGACACACACTAACTCCAGCCAAACTCCAAAATTCATGGCTGGTATGATGGTGTGAGGAGTCAGCTGGTTTATGACAAACTATAAATCTATAATAACAAAAAGGGGAGAAAAAAAGCATAAAAACATAATTTTACCTGTTGATATATAAATTATATTAGAAAATGTACTCCTGTCAGATTTCTGTTCATTTATTCTGAGGATGAGAGGATGAAAAGGGATCAGTGAAAAAATGAAAAAAAAAAAATCTACTGTGTAAATATGTTCAGAATTCTGTTTTACTGAGTTTTACCTGCTGATATACAAATTATATTAGCAAAGTTACTCCAATCAAACTCATGTTTCTTTATTTAGAGCATGATATGACAGTATAATTTTTTTTCCTTTGTATAAATATGTTCAAAAATCTGTTTTTTTACTGAAAGTAACACAATCCAATATGGCCGCTAACTGATGACATCACAATATGCAAATTAGATGTGTAAATTTACTCCCATCAAAAACTTTAGGTCATGATGAATATTTTTCTCATTTACATTATGGATCTATCTCTCACCACCTCCAAGCTACAGCATTTTGAAATCTTAAAGTCCAAATGGAATATTTTCCTAAATAAACTCTGGCGCCTAGAGGGTTAAGGGAAAAGACCTGAGAAGTATTAGTGTGGAGGATGAAGATATGGGACTACACTTCCCAGAGGGAGTTGTGGCCATAATGCAGGCTTAGGGTGCATTCACAAAGCTTTTTTGATTTGAATCAGAGTCTGTTTGCTCGGAAAGTCCGCTTCGTTTAGGGGAGTTGTGAATGCGCAAATGGCCTCTGATCCGTAACAAACAACCGGACTCGGTCCGCCTACAAACTCAGGTCTCGGCCCGATTCAAGTGAACCAAAGGCAGGAAGTGGACTACAAATAGCATCGGCATTGTGAATCAAACGTTGGACGTCGTGGGTAAACACTACAACAATAAACACACGTGTGGGACTGCAGTACTGATGAAGATGGCTCGTGGTCAGACGTGTAGTTTAACTAAGTAAAAACTATAATCGATATTTGATCTGATGAAAGCACATCCCAGCTCCTCGTACAAAAATGTCGCTTTGTGGAAGGAACAGAAAGAACCTTCTTGTATGTGCGTCTTGTCCTCACCTACGGTGAATCCGAAAGCAGCACCGCCTGAGTTTCTCATTGTTCGCCCGTTCAGCTTTTTTGGCAATAGTGCAACGTGAATGCAATCTCAGTCCTGGAAGGCCACCCCCGCCCCCAACCGAACAGAGTCCCCAAACGGACAGAGATTCATGGACTATGCTTTCTGAATGCGCCCTTAAGAGAGGAGCAGGAGAAGGAAGGTGAAGGACTTTTGACTGAGACTTGCTGGGGCAGCTGGAACACTAAGCTGAAAGAAACCCTGGTCTGGTAGCCAAAGCTGGGGAAGAACAACATCGCTCATATCTTATATATATATACATATATCCTATGTAGATAAACCATGTAATCTTATAAGTTAACTCAGTGGTTCCCAGGGAACCACTGAGTTAAGTGAAGGCTTCTGTATTATTTCCCAGGTCGGTGCAGACGGCTGGGTGGGGGTCCCCAGTGTCTCTGGCAGGTAATTTCTCCATGGGACCACACCTAACGAGCAGCCGATTTCTGATTTGGCTAGTGGGCCAATTCACAACCATACAGTCATCATAAATGCTATATTGAATATCACACGCTGCTTCCTTACACTTTTCAGTATGATGTTATCGAGAGAATTTCATGGAAATCCCCTCTGAAGTTCTTCAAACAAACCTTTACCTACACTGAACACATTGACAGATTTTCAGCAAAATCCTGCAACTTACTCCCCTACGAGCTTCATGTGGACACGCATGTGTGCTTTTAAAGATGTATTCCATCTAAATAATTCACCGCAAACCTCACAGGGAAATGGTCTTGCTCCTGTGTGGATTCTCATGTGCTTGTTTAAGGATCCCTTTTGAATGAATCTCTGTCCACATTCACCACAGCTGAATGGTTTCTCTCCTGTGTGGATTCTCATGTGTTCGACCAAGTGTGTCTTTCGACCAAATTTTCTTCCACATTCATCGCAGCTTAATGGTTTCTCCCCTGTGTGGCTTCTCATATGATGATTAAAGTTTGCCTTTATGCGAAATCTGTGGCCACATTCATCACAGATGTATGGTTTCTCTCCTGTGTGGATTCTCATGTGTTGGTTTAAGTTTGTCGTTCGACTAAATCTTTGTCCACATTCATCACACCTGTATGGTTTCTCTTCTGTGTGTATTCTCCTGTGTTCTTTTAAGTGTCCATTTTGACTAAATCCTTGTCCACATTCAACACAGCTGAATGGTTTCTCTCCTGTGTGTATTCTAATGTGGTGGTTTAAGTGACCCTTATGACTAAATCTTTGTCCACATTCATCACACATATATGGTTTCTCTCCTGTGTGGATTCTCATGGGTTGCTTAAGATTCGCATTATGACTGCAAATTTCACTACAAACATCACATTGAACTGTTTTTTTCTCCGTGTGGACCATTTCTTGCAAATTCACATTTTGCATTTCTTTAAAACATTTCTTATGTTTCAAACATCTCAAAGAACTTTTTGTTAAGTGTCTCTGGAGAGATCCTTAGTCGTGAAACTCTTCACCACATTCAGAGCAGCTGAGGGAAATTTTGGCAGTGTTATACTTCATATTACTGTTTACACCTGACCCATGTGCCTTGTTGTCTTTCCAGCTTTCATCACAACCTGATAGGGCCAAAGTTTTTCTGCTTCTTCTTTTTTGTGGAGAGGCTCCGAGTCCTGCTTGTCCAGACTCCATTTTCAGGAAACCCTCTTTGTAATGATCAACAGCTGCTGTACTTCTGCAGGGAACCCTGAAATAAGAAAGAAAGATCAAGCTGGATTTCAAGACCATGCAGCAGAAACATTCCCACCTCTTCCCCTCAGAGCTCTTTCAAAGTCACACCTTTAAAATGTCTGCATGCAAAATACCTCAGTCAGCAATATCAGTGGGGTATAAAATACCAATAAAATATCATATAATGTTGCAGACAGAGAAGACCTTGTAAAAAAAGACAAGCCCATTAGCTTTATCTGTTCAAAAAACACAATGCAGCACTGAAGAAAACAAGTGGTTGGTGATCCTGACACATTCGGGTCACCCTTTTTTATTGCCTCTGCGCATGCTTGAACCATGTGGGGGTTGTGTGATGTTGCAGATTCAGGGAGGACAGTGGAAGCAAAACAGAACGGGACTGTGGCAGATACAATGTTTTTGTTAGAAACTGAAAGAGTTAAAAGTAGAGTCTGGAGTTCCTCACAGTTTGGTGGTAAACAACACTATTCAAATTGAGTGCCCTTCCTGTCGGGCTAATGGCCGCATCGCTCTTCAGCCTCAAGCCACTCCTTCAAAGCTCACAAACAGGTAAACCAAACGGGTAATGCCACACAAATATTAACCCTGGTTTTCCAACGTGCATTTTTTTTAAAGCTCTTTTCACTGCAGAGTACCTCATTTTCTTTACCACTGAAATTAGCGGGTCCACTTGGTTTTTCAAACCCAGGTTGATCCTCGTCACAATGGGCATTAGGCTCCTTTTCCATTGGCAAAAAATATGCCGGGCCTGCTGGCAAGCTTCAATAGTCGTAGTCAATATGCTTTCTTGTTGCACCTTTGTCCATCCTCAAAATGGCCAAAAATCCGTGGGCCATTTTCTAGTGCAGATGGAACATAGGTGACTTTGTGTCAGAAGCAGAGTTGTTTTGGTACATTATATGAGAATGGCGTGATGTCATGACCAGCATGTCCCGTCCAACGTCATTGCATGAATTTGCAGCTCAACCAGAGTCTGACATTCTCACTGCATGCCGATTAGAGCAGAGCCATTTGAAGGCAAATTTAACCTGTGTTGCTTGCTGAGTTGTTTGACGCGGGTCTGAGAGCCTTTCTCATGTCACTAAAAGAAGACTCCAACTTCAGGGGATCACACTCCTCAGCCTACCTGGTAAGGTCTATTTGGGGGTCCTGGAGAGGAGGGTCCGTTGGACTGTCGAACCTCGGATTGAGAAGGAGTAGTGTGGTTTTCGTCCTGGTCGTGGAACAGTGGACCAGTTCTACACCCTCTTCAGGATCCTGGAGGGGGCATGGGAGTTCGCCCAACCAGTCTACATGTGCTTTGTGGACTTGGGGAAGGCGTTTAATCGTGTCCCCTAGGGACTCCTGTGCGGGGTGCTCCGGGAGTATGGAGTAGTGGACCCCCTTGTTCAAGCTGTCCGGTCCCTGTATGACCGGTGCCAGAGCTTGGTCTGCATTTCTGGGTGTAGGTGGGATCCATTTCCGGTGAGGGTTGGACTCCACCAGGGCTGCCCTTTGTCACCGATCCTGTTCATAACCTTTATGGACAGGATTTCTAGTCGCAGCTGAGGTGTTGAGGGGATCTGGTTTGGTGGCCTCAGGATTGGTCTCTGCTTTTTGCAGATGATGTGGTTCTGTTGGCGTCGTCGGGCCGTGATCTCCAACTTTCGCTGGAGCGATTTGCAGCCATGTGTGAAGTGGCTGAGATGAAAATCAGCACCTCCGAATAGAGTTCAAGTATCTCGGGGTCTTGTTCACGAGTGAGAGAAAAATGGAGCGGGAGATTGACATGTGGATCGGTGCAGAGTCTGCAGTGATGCAGACTCTGCATCGATCCGTCTTGGTGAAGGAGCTGAGCCAGAAGGCGAAGTTCTCGATTTACTGGTTGATCTACGTTCCTACTGTCACCTATGGCCATGAGCTGTGGGTCATGACTGAAAGAACAAGATCGTGGGTACAAGTGGCCGAAATGAGTTTCTTCCGCAGGGTGGCCGGGCTCTCCTTAAGAGATAGGGTGAGGAGCTCGGTCATCCGGAAGGGGCTCAAAGTAGAGTGGCTGCTCCTCTGCGTCGAACAGGAACCAGATGAATGGATATGCATTGTTATATTCATTTTCTGTCCAGCTTGTCCAGTTCAGGGTCATCGGGTTTTCTGAAGCCTGTCGCAGCTGTAGGCGAGAGGCAGGTACTTCTGGACAGGTCGTTAGTCTGTTGTAGGGCCAACACGGAGAGACAACCACATGCGCTTCACTAAATAAAATATATGTACTATCAGGGGTTAAAGTGGGCCGGACCCCACCGGAGCCCAGCTCCGCCACCTTAGGTCTGAGCTCCGTCACCACGGAGTTGGGCTCCGGCTCAGCTTCACCACCATAGTCAAATAAAAAAATAAATCATTTAAATCTGACTGACAGTAGGGTCACACATCAATTTCACATCGCAGAGATGCTCAACAGTCAGAGCGCAAAATCTCCCTCATCATTCTGATCTCGCCTCCTCTCTACCGACTATAACGCACGCCACACTGCTGAGGTGCAGATTTCTTGGGTGAGTTGGGTCAAGCAGACAATATACAATACAATATAGTCATCAATCCCACGTGGGTGCTAAGTCACTCCAATACTGGCTATATTTTTATTGTCAGCGCCGCGTCAAATTTCTTAATTGAAGCAGTGTTGCCACCTCTCGCAGTGCAGCGATGGTATTTATCGCTAAGTGCGCTGTGTCAGATCTGCGTAGCTGATGCACGGAGGCAATGTGTGCTTTTACTTGAGTGCAGGGTTAAGGCGTCATGCTGCAGTTTCTTTTCCAAATCTGTTGGCAACAGTAGGGCTTTTATCAACTGGGAAACTCCACAGGACAGAGTTTTGTTTTTCACACCTTGATGGTTCTCTTATGCTCCGTTCCCTTTTTTAGAGCAACTGACAGCAGCTGACATGCATGCATGGAAGCATTCCTTCATTCAGCTGCAAAACCCAAACATCTGGAGGCACGTAACCACTCTGACCAATCACAAGGAAGTTCTTCCTTGTCTCTGTGTTTGCGTAGCCAGGATGCAGGTCAAGGAGAACGTGCCAGTATAAATCCAGATGTAACCCCGGCTTTACACCGGGTCCATGAGCACAGTGCAACGGCTTTTCTGCGACCTCCGCTGTGCAAGCATATACACCGTGCACTGTGCATCCGCGAGCGCACCAGCTGTTGCTAGATTTGTGACATCACGGAATCATGGGAGGGACTGCAAGATCGCCCGTGATTCTCATCCAAGTGGTTAATTTTGTCCACGTTTGTTTCAGTTAAGGTTTCTTATTTCAATGAAACCTTGTGTACACGGAGATGCTGTCATGTTCAGGCAATAATGATGCAAATTCCCTGGTCAAAGCCATGCACAGAACACCTGCAACTGCAGACATCTTCCAAAAGGCAGTTTGTCACTCTAATAATAAATAAATTGTTCATAAAAATTTGACAGGAGGTATTAGCTGCAATGATTTACTTACAGATAAAACATTGGCCAGCACAACTCCAGTAGCTAGATGTGTTACAATTTAACTTCTTAAATCAAATGTATGTACTCTTGGTACTATGAATTATGAGAAGTTCCACTCACTGCCATAGGCAGCGGTTCAAAAGTGTTTCTTCATTAATCAGTAATCACTCCCATCAACAAACTGAAGTGCTCCTCCAAGTTCTAAATTTGCCGTTCGAATCATTCATTTACACATCGAGCGGGTCGGCTCGGTGGAGGCTGCCATGTCGTATCGCCATGTTTTTGCGTTCGGGAGAAGCGTGACAGTAGGAAAACACAGAAACTCACCGGACACACCGGAGTTTTCAGCTCAGTTCGAGGTAATACCTTTGAAAAGTCACTGCGCTGCAGTGGAGAGAAACCAGCGTCTCACTGATGCTGCGTTCATGTGCAGTTGGGCAGATGGCCGTTGGTAACAAACCAGATGTCATTTTAATCAATGAAGCCGAGCGAAAGACGGTAAAACATGGGTCAGAGAAAACAATACGACATCGCCATGACAACAGATCAGATGTGGACTGAAGTCACTGTAACTGACGGACCACGTCTTCACATAGAGGCCGGTGATAACTTTAAATGCATCGGCTGTCGTCGGTCTGCCCGGTTTCACGCGAATGCAGCATGAAAAGTACGAGGGAGCTGCTCCCGATTACACAGTGTCCCTTTAAATGCCGCCTCTGGCGAGAAGGTGGTATGTACTGTACTCTGTGAGAGATGTGCCATCTCTTGGTCATGTTCTGTATTTCACTGGATGGGATGGAGTTCCAGTAAAAACTAGTCACGCCCAGGAGAGAGAGGGGGTCACTCTAGCTGCTGGGAATTGGCTGGGAGCTGCATGGGATGGTAACTTCTATGTGGCTCCTACTGTATAGGTGTAGAACGGGGCTGTTAGGGCAGCCCTTCAGTGCTCCTTTAAACACTTAGGATGAGTGTTGCACCAAAGTGGACATATCTCGTCTCACCCAAGGACCTGGACACTGTCAACAACCTTCCGTGGAATCAGCCAGTCTGATTAATTTTTGTTAAAAGCATCTCTACTCGCGTGCAAGTCAGAGACTCTTCAGAACTTTGTTGGACTACGGTCTCTCAGGTTTCTGTACAGGCTCTCTGGATGCAACTGATACTGATTTACCTCTATTACATGATTTTTCTTGTTTGTCTATTAGATCCTTTTATAATAATAATTCCTCTTTCTGCACCACAGATCTTACTTCAAAAAATAAAACCCAAGAGGAGGGGAGTCACCAGAGCTGAAAAAGAGCTCCGGAGCTTCCAGATGATCCCTGAGGTGGACAGTGATGTCTGTCCTCTTGAGTGGTGGGAATCACAAGAGGTGAATCTCCCCAGACTGGCTGAACTGGACAGAAAATCTCTGCATACCTGCCTCCCTGTCAGAGAGGACGTTCAGCACAAGAAACGTTGTAACCTGCCACAGAGCTTCATTCATGCCTGATGCTGTGGACCAGTGGTGTCCCCGAGGGCCACAATCTGGCAGGTTTTCCATGTCTCCCTTCTCCAACACACACCTGACTCAAACTCATAGGCTTTTAGATCCATTTAAGTTGAGTCTGCTGTGCTGGTGCAAGGAGGCATGGAAAACCATAAGGACAGCGGCCCTTGAGGACCAACTTTGGACACCACTGCTGTGGACAGACGCTGTTGTTGGCTCACAACAGGAAGTAAATAAGCTGGACCTGTCAACAGTTGATCGACATTTCTTTCTGGACAATCACAATATTTGGTATTGTTTGTCTGTTTGGTTTAACATATTTAATTAGGTTTAAATTCTGATGTCATCTTAACTTAAAGGGACTAGAGGCAAGATTAAAGTTGTACTTCCGTGGTCATTTCATTAATATTTCTGTGTTCTCCATTATTATTGAATGCATTCTGCATCGTTTCTGTTTAAGAAAACCTTCTGGTATCTTTGTATCCAGCTGTATTTGTATACTAGAAGAGAGGCTTGTGGTCCAACGGCAGCTTTTCCGGGTCCTTCTCATGAATTTCCGTCTGATTGGCTGCCTGCCATCAGTGTATGAAGGAAGCTCCGCCCTCCGCTCTTATTTCGCTACAGACAGGAAATAGAGCCGACAAACAAGTTTGTTCCGTCATGCTAACAAACAGTTAGCTAATTAGCTTCTCAACTCCGAAGTTACATTCGTGCCGTCTTTACTTCTAGTGTAGTGGAGGGTTACCTGCCTTCCAATGGACAGATAGAAACCCCACGTGGGATACGCTATTTGCAATGTTACGTAGAAGTGCGAGGCTGTTCCCGATTCGCTCTTTTCTTCGTATTGTTTCTGTGATGAGGAAGCACAGCCGACTGGGGGAACGCAACGCTAGCAAGTCAGCATGTGTAAGTAAACAAGGGGAAACCCTCCGTATTTCAGAAGAAGCAAGTTAAATGGGTTTTCAGTGGAAGGAGGCCTTTAAGAAATGAAACTTGCGAATGCCACAACTGGTGCTTTAAGTAACTGCAGCCATGAGCCAAGCAGTTACGGGAGCGTGCACAAACTGAAGCCATAATGTCGTTTACTACGCTTTTTCTTTGTAGTTACACTTTTTAGTGTCTTTCAGTTGATCTGGATCGTTTGCTGATGGTAGAAGAATCCATAACTATCACTTACAGTGTTTGAATTTACCGTGACCGTCTTCTTCCTGTATCAAAACTGTCGGGGATGCAGATGTAGCGTCATTCGACATCACATCCGCAGGGCAGCGCGGAAAATTCGGCCACCGAATCGCAGCACTTTATGCAGCACACAGCCTGTTCAAGGCAACAGAGAGAGACGTGGGTGGGCTCGTTCTTTTTGGCTTTTAATGCTTCATCACCCATTAGTATTAAAAAATCCTGGACATGCTTGTTTATTTTTTCATAATTCCTGCCTCTAGTCCCTTTAAAAGTGCCATGACATCAAATTTCACTTTTCTGGGGTTTTGGGGGTATCATATGATCTGCTGTGCATTGATGAGGCCATGTGAATGTCCAGAGTGCATATCAAAGTCCCTGTCTATGGTCTGTCAGCTTTGTTTCTTTGTTCAAAAATGGTTGAATCAGACAGCAGCTTATCATTCTATGTAAGTGCTCCAATTGACTTATGGCTAAGCCACGCCCCCTCCACTCACTCGGACAAACAACATTCGGTGACAGGCGCTATGTGACATCTCGGGAGATGACAGCTGTCAACACGGACAACAGACGCGTGATCAGAAAGAGAGATCATGACAAGATAAATTAAAAAACATAAAAACAAAACAAACAAAAAAAGAAATTGTTCACAAGTCTTAAACACCCCCCCAACTTTTTTTCCCCCCCCCCCCGTTCCCCCCCTGTTTTTTAAAATTATTTTTGTATCTTCTGGGAGTAGAAATCAAGCCTGTGAATCTCTGGAATGTGACTAGTGCGCGCTCCCTCAGTTTCTTGCACAAACTACTGCACGACTGCTGTTGTTGTGCCAAAAAGTGATCATCTGACAAAAACTGATCAAACAGCCACGGAAGCGGAGCAGTCTGGCTGCAGCTTGGAAGCCAGAGGCGTGTCGTTATCGACGTTACTACACGACACCTGTAATACACGACAGCCTTATGTACCGTTACCACGTACCAAAACTAGCATGTTTAGCTAGCGCTAGCCAACTTAAACTGACGTTAGGGAAGGTAACTTCATATTTCTTTCAAGCAAAGTAACAACATGTGTCTCAAATACGATGTTCCCTTACCTTAGAACAGATGTAGACATCCTTGTTCATTTTATCCACGTTCAGTTGATGTTGTGGTCTGCTGCATAACTTTGGCTTGATGTGACTTGGTAAAAGGCAAAAAATACACCCTGTCACCCAGCCTCTCAGGATAACTAGTGTCGGAGTTGCATGTACCCCATGCACACGTTTGACCATTTTAAACTAAAAAGAACAGTGCGCACTGTGATTGGTTCATCGCGTTTGGGGGCGTGGTTTAGCCATAGTGCAATTAGAGCAAACTATCATGCGAAAAGCCCCCCCTCCTCTCTCCTTCCACCTTCCGCTCCGCTCTCACCCCCTCCCTCGCTGATTCAACTGCGTGAGTGGAGCTAAGTAACTGCTGAGCAGTCGGGTCAGTTTTCGATGGATTTAAAAGAAAACTTCTGCAGCAACACTGAGGGAGGCGACCACAGTCTTGTCATTACCTGTAAGTTTATTTATTTTCTAAATGCTGTCTTGTCTGATAAACGTAGCTCACTGTCTGAAGTGCCCATGTTGCTAGCAGTTAGCCTTTGGCAAAGTCCGACCGCTAGGGCAGCTTGACCTGCTTTCACTAAATAAGGTCATAGCCAAATAAGGTGTAGCCAATCAAAATGAAGATAACTTGGTCTCCGGGTAAAGCTCCATATCATCACCGCACCCAACTCTTTTACTGAGGAAGTGAAGTCTAGCGTTTCAAAACAATCCCTCGCTTGTAAAAAGTGACGTTTTTTTCTTTGAAATATTTACATATGCAGTAATGCCAACAACAAACTAGTTTTTACTGCTGTGTCATCACTCCTTTAATGATATTTGTTTACTTTTTTTTTCCATTTCTGTACAAAAGATTAAGTAGGATGCTTTTAATCAAACCTTATTTGGTATAATCTCCTGTGATTTACGTACATCCT
>JALJCO010000373.1:0-10729 GCA_023101725.1 Atherinomorus stipes | reverse complement strand
CTTAAAGGCCCTGTACCTGATTTTATTTTTAATCTCTTTCAGAAAAATGCTTTCTACACGGTATAATGTGTGTTAAAAGAGGTAATTTCATAAAAATAAATCCCTCATTGATTGCGTATATGCATGAATCCAGGTCTTTTCAGTTTAGGTTTTTAAGGATGGCGTGACCCTCTCTTCATGCGTTCTACATAAGTTTCGGTTTCCAATCAGCCACTCACAGCGTTTTCTAACGAGAAGCGCCCTCTTCTCTCGCGTGCACGGCAGCACTTGTAAACAGAACCGCATGGCGTCTACAGAAAGGAGAGTGGCGATACCGCAGCAAAACAGCCTGTAAGCATAAAAACTGAGGAGGAGAGAGGCTTGAAACGCAGGAGAGACCAAAGAAGGAATAAAGTTCGTGTTCTCGGTGGATTGTACTGAAGGTAGAGAGCAGCTGGACGCCTCGGACTGAATGTGGACTCGAAGTCCGCCTGGACAGGTATTTTTTTTAATAACTTTCTTCTCAGTAACATTTACGTCCTCGGGTGCTGGCGCTTCCTCTGCTGGTCTATCGTATTCACCACTTTCCGGTGAATGACGTAGGGTGTCGCCATGACCCTCAGTTCATCCGGAAGCTCGGTTTTTCACTTCCGGTCTCTTGAAAACTAGCAAGCGTAGCCGTCTGTAGCAGTGCGTTTTAGAAGTGCAGTTTGGATTTTTATCTTTACAAAATGCCATCGGGGACAACGTGTGCCGTTGTTGGGTGCATACACAACTCCCGAAAACTTAAAGATTTTATGAATGGAGCCTGTTACGATCATAAAGTCACTCGCAGAACTTGCGGATGTCCAGCCCCCTACTCGCTACATTCAATGCCGAGAGACGAGGTAAAATCAAGGCAATGGCTAGCAGCGCTGAAGTTAAAAAATCCACCCAAGAGGGTTTACGTGTGCTCCTACCATTTCGTTGATCGTAAACCTACGGAGCTGCATCCAGATCCAGAATTATACTTGGGCTACGAACGACCACCAGCCAAGAAGAGGCGAAAGTTAACCAGGCGCCAGGATATAACTGCTTCCACTCCAACTCACGAAGTGCAACACGAAGAGCCTCGTAAGTAGCCTATTTTTTCATGCTATTTAGCTCCTGTGGGAATTTTATATTGCACTGTTTCAATAATTTCATTTTTTTAGCACTTCTAGTGGATGAAAATACTGTTATCATAAACCTAGGTAACGTTTTAAAGCTAGTTAACGTTAGCGTTCAAGCAAGACCGATGAGTAACGAACTACTGCATTTTACTTCTATATTTACCCTGCTGCATTAGCTGCTGAAGTGTTTCCATTACAGTGCCAAGAGATGTTTACGTTTTTTGTTTTGTTTGTTTTTTCGTTTTTTGTTTTGTTTGTGTTTTCTTCCGTTGTTTACATAGATTGCAGTGCGGACCACTTCTCTCACATAAGCAGTGAGACTCAGTTTGATGGGATGGAATCCTCCACAACACAGGAGCCCCGTAAGTTTTAACATTGACAGTGGCAGTAGCAGTGAAGATAACATCTGCTACTTCGCCATTTGTTACCAAATAGAAGAGCATAGACCTCATTTGTTTTCCTCCGTTTACCTAGATTGCAGTCTGGACTCTTCCCCCTCTGAGTCCAACACCAAGAGAGTGACTCCAGGGCGCTCCATACAGACACAGTGGGAAGACCCTACTTTACTACATCACAGCTATGCAAAGCAACAGAGTGACTACAAAGAGGTCAAAGAGGTTCATGACAAAGAGACTCAGTGCAACTTGGCACATGATATTCTTCAAAATGATTCTGATTCTTTACTGTACACTGGTTTGCCTTTAAAAACACTGAACACTCTTATTTCCACACTCCAAATGTTTGCAGGTCCTTTTAAAATGACAGTGAGTGACCAAATACTTCTCACACTGATGAAATTAAGATTAAACCTAATGATTGGTGATCTGAGCAGACGTTTTTTTATATCTGAGAGCATGGCAAGTAAAATTATATCTTACTGGGTTGACAAAATGGAGGAAGTCACAAGAGACCTTATCCCGTGGCTTCCGAGGGAAACCATTCAGGCAACTATGCCAGACGCATTTAAAAAGAAATATCCCAAAACAACATGCATTTTGGACTGTAGCGAGAGCCTCTTACAAAAGCCCAAGAACCTCGATTCAAGGGGAGAGTCTTATAGTCATTACTACTCAAATAATACTATAAAGTACCTTGTAAGTATAGCCCCATGTGGATTAATAATGTTCATCTCTGCAGCATATGGTGGACGCTGTAGTGACAAGTTTATTACTATGGACTCAGGGATCCTAGAATACTTGTGCCCAGGTGATGAGGTCATGGCTGACCGTGGTTTTACTATTAGAGACATCTTGTTTGAAAGAAAGATTAATTTAGTTATACCCTCATTTACTAGTAAAGGGGCTCAACTTAGCGAGGAACAGGTCACTTCCACAAGAAGAATCGCAAATGTAAGAATACATGTGGAGCGAGCTATCCGAAGATTAAAAGTATTCAAAATCTTGTCACAAGTTGTGCCGATTACTCTGGTTCCAAAAGTAGACAAAATTCTGCGCATATGTGCTGCTCTTGTAAATCTGCGGGGTGATCTCATTCGTGATGGTGATCAGTAGGGATGCCCGAAATAATGGCCCCCCCCATCGATATCGGCCTTAAAACTAAGTATTGGACATCGACCACCCCACCAATATTTTACCAATTTTTAAGTGATCAGCCCGCTGTTTCTAAAGTCTAAAAAAATCAAAATCTACTACTTGTTCTTCAACAACTTCTTTTTTTTTTACAGACGTTAAAACTTCTAAAGACAGTTTTTTAGGATGTTCTGTGTGAACAGTTTTTACACAGTCATTTGTATAAATAACAAAATATCCCCTGTTTTGGGGTTGTTGTTTTTTTTTTTTCTTCTTCTCAGGGAGAAGAAAATCCAAGTTATTTTGGGATATTATGCACATATCCTATTAGTTTTGTTTGAATAACGATAACGTTATTAAGTTTGACTTGTTATACATAACACAAGTTGAGGTATGAATATTACAACATTTATTTTTCAGCTTTAATATCTGTATCAATATCTGTTATCGGCCACATTAGTTTTAAAATATCGGCATCTCATATATCCAATGTTGTGCATCCCTAGTGACCAGTAGGCATGCTTAAAACCAAGCAGGTGTATCACAGAAGAGAATAAGAGTCACAAGTCTTTTTAGAGAAAAGCTCTACATGTACTGACACGATTGCTTAAATGGTGACAGGAAATGAATGAATAAATGGTGTAATTTTTTTTTTCAGCAACTTACATTTATTTTTTTACTTTCAACTAAACATTTTAAATTAGCAACTTACATGAAATGGCTTGAACTCAAGTGCACAAACTCAGCTTTAGTGGAAACTGAGAATGCATTTCAGCAATGAATTCTGAACAATTAAGTGCTTTGTGATTTTCTTTTTGTGCAATAAACTAACATTGCCATGAATTGTATTCATTTGCTTTTTTTTCCTTAAACTTAGATAAGTTAACTTTATTTGCTGCTGTTAATTCATGCTTTTATTGCTACATATTTAGAGGCTCATTTATTTGTTACCATATAAGTTTATGAATCTATTGCTTTGTAGTTTCTTGACAGTCCACAGCTTTTGGTGGTATATTATGGTGGTTGTAAGTCATATTTGGTTTTCCTATACTTGACATTAAACTTTTCTCAGTATTTCTTTGTATCCATTATCAAGTTGAAGGTGCCCCCTAAAAACATCATCCACAATTCGAGGCAGCATGCTTGAGAAGTAGAAAGCTCTCAACCTCTTCACCTGTTCCCTGACAAAAACTTCATCAAACTGCACATTAAGAACAACACTCTCATCTGGTGTCCAGATCAACAGTCTAGCTGCCTTTAGACCAGTGCAAAACATTCCAAGTTGAACCTGCATGTAATATCCTTGGCTTCCATTTTTCTGCAGTTTAATATGTCCATCCACCACTTTGACATCACTGGACTTCTGTGATAACTGATCAGTGAGTGACTGATAGTTACTGTTTGGGACAGGGCACTTGATTTCAAGAAGCTCACAAGAGTCTATGATCCCATCTGGACTCGCTGATAGCCATGGTTCTGCAACACTAACAACGGTGCCAGTGTGGGTGATGTTTATTCCCTGCTCTTTAAGTTCGTTGCAGGCTGTTCTTTCTTTTTCCTTCCCGTAGTTTGTGGCTGAGTTACCACGAAAGGTGGGGTACAGGTGCTCACACAAAAATTTGTCCCTGTTTGTGCTTGCACGTACAGGTACTTTCTTAGCTGAGCTGGCAGTAATTCTGATTTTCCTTGAACTGTGCCATAAACCAGATTCACTCTGTTCCCTAGTCTTCATTTCTAGTTTAGCAGCTTGTTCACCATTTATGTGTATGTATGCCTCATAAAATGCCTTGCATTTTCCACAGTTCAGATCTTCATCATGATTTTGATGTGGTTGATCAGCTGCACATGGGCTCTGGTCCGTTCTACTGCTCTGAAGTTCTGCAGATGGCGTGGCATTGTAACATTTTGCCAGTAGTGTGTTCTTCAGCAGGAACAGTGGTTTTGTTTGGGATTTGTCAACACTCTCTCTGAAGTCTTTGTGGGACTGATACTGTGGGGTGTTTGGGAGTTTACTGTTAACAGATGTCTTTCCCTCAAGTTCATCATCTGCCTTGTGGTGCCTAAAGTTGATCTGGCTCAGACGCTTGGGCTGCAGATTTCTTGAGGTCCCTTCGTTCCACCTGCGCTGCTCATCTGTGCACGCAATCCCTGTCATTCCACTAACCACTGCATGCTGGACCTGAAGCAACAATAAATATATTTTTCTAACTCAAAGTTCTCTCTTAATAATTCAAAACGTGAAAATAGAAGAAACACGTAATTATGATCATGGTGGAATATTTATTTCAGAATGTGCACATTCAACGTATGAAAATACATTGACTTTAATCACAAAGCATACCTTCCAGATGATTGCTGCAGCATGACTACAAGATTTCCCCAACCCTGCAATGCAGGAACAACCTACGGTTTCTATTACATTCTCTCTTGTCATTACCCACGCCAGATGTTTCGATTTGTTGGTGCGCTGACTTGGCTCCACTTCAGCTTTTAAGAATGTAAACACTCCTTCCTTTCTACATAATATTTTCCCTATTTTTTTACTATGTAGATAGTTATATGCCTCGGTGCTTTTATAGTTACGAAGTTCCTCGCCATCGACACCCTCACTGAAAATAAAGTAATTTACTATGTCCACGTAGCTAATGTCGGGCCACTGCTTCAAATCATCCACCCATTCCGTCATAGTAGACGGATGAGACACTTGCTCTGTACCGTCCTCTTTTGATAAATAAGCCGATTCATGTATCCATCTTCGAGATTTGGCCATAGTTTACGTTATAGGAGTATTTAGGAGTTTTCACGATTGCGTTATTGACGTTTGTCACTGTCGCTTACCGAAAAGCGGAAAACGGAAACCGACTTCCGTTCCAGTGACGCAATGAATCATGGGAACTGTTGGCCTCCGGGAAAGTGGTGAATATAATAGTGATATTTACACCGTAACACGACGAAGCTTTACATCAGTGCTTCTAGAAGGGGCTGGTTAGAAACTTTATCAGGCTGTCATGTTGTAACGTCGCCTATAACATCATAACTCGTCATAACTGTGCATCTGTTTACATAACTGTAGTTACGGTAAACTACCGGTTATGATAGAAAATGTCATTTAGCTGATCCGCAGCCATTTACTGCAACCAAAACAGTCATTTAACTGGAAGATGCAAGTTTTCTCTGGAGATTTTCTTTGTGCACGAGTATGAAACGTGCACGTTATTTCGTGCATGTTGAGTGGGAGGAGAGAAAAACGAGAGTAGGAGCGTTTCTCACTGGGAGAAACAGTTAGGGGCGGGGCTTAAAGTTCAAACTACACTGTTCACCTCGCTCTCGGTTCGCAGATGTGCAAAATCAGGTATAGCGCCTTTAATGTTCTGGATAAAAGTCAGAATTGTATTTTTTTTTTTTTCTTCAGTGGTCCTAATCCTCTCCCGTGTAAAAACTGCAGATGGACCTTTGTACTCACCACCCTGAAACAGGAACTCAGAGGTGAATCTGGAGAGGAGAACAGAGAGTTGCAGCTCGCTCGCCTCATGGCTGCTTTGGAAATGTCCTCTTCTCTCTCTGAAGGTGAACTACATTTTGCTCTCAGCTAAAGACACAAACAAAACAAAGTGTGTTGAAACTGGATCTCCTTCAGATCAGTGCAAACATTTGTGGATCTCCTCCCACCTGCCAGCTGGTAAAAAAATCCTCCAGTGTCTTTGCTTGAGAACCGTCAAGCAAAAGGAAAGTCATTGCCAGCATCATTGTCGTTGGTCCCCAGCAGACCAGTGGACGCGCCTGGGCAGATAAAACCTTGCTAAGACTGCAAAGTATTTTGTTTGTCAAGCAAAAAAGTGTACTTGGCATATGTCTATTTTTTTGCCTATATTATAATCCATGTATATAATCCTGACCAAGAAAAAACATATGAGGAAAATGCAGCTCATTGATTGGACAAGACTGAAAACAGCTTGTTGACTGCAGGTAAAACATGGAGCAACGATACGTTTATGGAGTCTCAGGTTCTGCCAAAGGTGATCCGTTTGGCTGACCGGTAAACGCGCACGAGTCTCACCCGGGAATATCTGACAATGCCAGAATATGACGAGATACGCAATGGAGGTCACGGGGCGGGGGGGGGGGGGGGGGGGGGTCGGACAGGTTTTCATTTCCCCCAGCTTTCATATAATGTAGTTCACCGGCGTTTGAAACAAAAACGTCCATAAAAGTCCACAAAAACTTGTCAATGTTCCTCCATACTGCTCGTCCAATGTAACCCAAGTGTCCTGAGTGGGTAGTGTCCAGATTTTACTCCAAACAACATCATTTAGTAAATTTTCATGCAGGGCTGTACGCTTAGCTTTTTCACTAGGAGCACTAGTGCTCCCAAATGAAAAATTTTAGGAGCACAGAAAAAAAATTAGGAGCACTTTGAATTTTCTTAAATAGCACATTTAAATAGAAATATCAATAATTAACATTAGCCCAGGCAATAGGCCCAATAATGCATTACACCGAGAAACAAAAACAGAGTTTTAAATCCAGAGAACTTCCCAGTCCTGCAGGTTTTTGTTGTCCAGTCACCTGCCACAATCCAGCAGGACTCGGTCTGGGTGGGGTTGGTCTGGGTCAGGTGGGCTTTGGTATGGATGTTGATTTTACATTATGCATTGTTGTTAAAAAGGGCACCAAACCGGTGTTACAGCAAAACCTGTGACCCATGAAAATTTGTGACTGTAGGGGGCGATAACACCTGCTCCCTGATTATTCATCTGCAGATGCTTAAAGGAGTGATGACATAACAGTTAAAAACTAGTTTATGTTGTTGGCATTACTGCATATGTAAATACTCCAAAGAAGGAGTATTGTTTTGAAACGCCAGACCTCACTTCCTCAGTAAAGGCCCTTTCAGATAGAACGCGGCAAGCGCAAGAGGACGGCGGCAAACCCATTCATTGTGTATGTGATACCGCCGCGGCAGCGCGTTTCGCCATGCCGCGGAGCTCCGCGGCGCGCAAGATGG
Source organism: Atherinomorus stipes (assembly GCA_023101725.1). Classification (NCBI taxonomy): domain Eukaryota; kingdom Metazoa; phylum Chordata; class Actinopteri; order Atheriniformes; family Atherinidae; genus Atherinomorus; species Atherinomorus stipes. The sequence goes on along the minus strand of JALJCO010000373.1, from coordinate 3,065 downwards.
GCGCATGCCGCCGCGGTGGCGCTCACGCCGCTGCGCTCGAATTGAACATTTTTCAATTCGGGCGCAGCGCGCTGTGACGACATCCTAGCGCGTCCAATAGGAGAGGCCAGTTCAGGGAAAAAAAGTGGTCATTGTTCAGCCTGAAGTAAACCTGGAAGCGGTCTGTGTGAAAGAATGCAGCTCGCGGACGAGCCTGAACTCCCCACGTTCTGCCTTGTTATCAGGATCAGGTGGACCCCCACCCTTTTATCTGCTGCTGATCTCCTCCTCCTTCTCAGGAGAAAAGCTCTTTGCTGCGACCATGAGATGTACATCTCTCACAACGAAGCGTGCCGGGGAGGAAACACTTCCTGGTCTGTCGCTTGGCAACACCCACAGTGCGCGCTGCCGCTCTGCTCTTTCGCCGACTCTGCGCCAGGTGCGCCCTACCCCGCGGCGCGCGCCGCAAAAAACGCATCCTATCTGAAAGGGCCTTAATACAGTTGGGTCCGGTGATGATATGGAGCTTTACCCGGAGACCACGTTGACTTCATTTTGATTGGCTACACCTTATTTGGCTATGACCTTATTTGGAGAATCTAGGTCAAGTTGCGGTCGGAGTTTGCTAAAGGCTAACTGCTAGCAACATGGGCACTTCAGACAGTGTGAGCTACGTTTATCAGACAAGACAGCATTTAGAAAATAAATAAACTTACAGGTAATGACAAGGTTGTGGCCCCCTCCCTCAGTGTTGCTGCAGAAGTTTGCTTTTAAATCCATTTGTTTGAAAATCCAGACCTGACTGCACAGAAGTTACTACTAGCTCCATACACGAAGCTGAATCAGACAGGGAGGGGAGGGGGGAGCGGACGGTGCATAAACCGTTAGGAGAGAGAGAGAGGGGGCGCTGTTTACTTGATAGTGTGCTCTTATTGGAGCAATTAAATTACATAGAATGATAGAACTACGTAGAATGATAGCCTGCTGTCTGATTCAACTGTTTCTGAGCAGAGAGACAAAGCTGACAGACCTTAAACAGGAACTTTGATTCTCACTCTGGACATTCACATGGCCTCATCAGTGCACAACAGATCATTATTATACCCCCAAAACCCCAGAAAAGTAAAAGGTGATGTCATGGCACCTTTAACTGTCAGCAGCAGGTAACCTCTTCATTTAATCTTTGTTAAACAGCAATATGACAAGAAGTTGCCGTATTGTGAACCAATATATCTGTTCTCATGACTGCAAAGATTCTCATAAAAACCCAGAGACTCATTATTGGTTTCACTACATGGAAGAAAAGCTGCACGAGCCATGCTAGCGATGTATAAGAGACGAATAATGGTTTAGATTACAGCTGTAACCAAACATCACCTTCAATCAGAAAATCTCCCAGATATATAATAATAATAGTAAAGATAATAATTATTTATTAATAATAACAATAATAATGCCAACAATAAAGTATTATTATTATTATTTAAAAACCCACAAAGACACTTGCAGTGCTAGCTTTGACGTCACTGGTTTGGTTAGTTGTGGGGTCCTGAATGAAAGTCCTCTGGTCCGGTCCACAGGTAGAAAGACAACAGCTGAGTCCTGGTGAGCCAACAGAGAGGAGAACAGACGAAAGGGAACCACGACTGGATTCCTCCTGGTCTAAATACAAGTTTTCCAAAGTTCCAGAACAGTTCATCTTTTCAACCTTCAGCTGAACCAAATCCGGTCCTGCTGCTTCTGCAAACCTCTGACTCCGGATCACGTGTGAACATTTTATAGAGAAAATGAGGAAAATGATCAGAGGACTTGGATTCTGGTAAACTAGAGGTCCGCAGACTAAAGCCTGAAGCTGCTGAGGGTTTTTAATATCACCGCACAGCTGAGCAACCGGCGTGTCTGCGGCATCAGCCCGTATGGGCATCCCTGCTTGTATTTCTCCAACTCTGTTCCTCTTCAAGCCTCTTATTAAAAACACCTCAATCAGCAACACTCATAAATCCCTTCGCTCCAGTCCGATGATGATCAGAACAGCTCTGCTGCAGGAAATGACATCATAAACCAGCAGCAGGGTCCAGTTCTACCAAACGCTGCGCTCTCCCTCATCGTCCTGCAGCCTGGATGTTTTGCATCTTTCCCATCATGTCCCTGTCTCATTAAAACACTTATTTTATTTTATATTAAATCATCGGCTTGATTGTAGCGTTAGCTTGGCTAACATTTGGCCTACCTGCTGTTTACGCTCGAGCGTCTCCACTTGAATCTCATTCAGAGACGGCATGCTGCCTCGAAACGTCCACCTCCCAGTACAGTAATCCAAATGTGGACTGGCCTTCCAGCTTTCGCCTTTCATTATGTCCATCGTCTAAATTGTATTACGGCTTGTTAGTTGTTGCGTAGCTGGTGATGCCGATGGTTCAACGTGGAGCTGGAGCGCAACCCGGTGACCTCACAGCTGATACGTGGCGGCGTCCTGACCATAAAAACATAAAACGTCGCTACTTGTTTCTCCTATTTGCTCATATTTTTCATGTATTTTTCAACTGTCAAATTAATATATTTAGTTTTGTTGGCAGTTTCAGTTCCACTTTAAATCAAGCTTGACTTATTTTTAGGAGCAAAATGCAAATTAGAGGGGTGAAATCTGTACTCGCGTGCTCCCACTTTTTTTTTTCTTCTACTCGCACCAATCTATTTTTAGGCGCATATGCGAGTAAAACGCTTTCAACTGCAACCTGTTTTATAGCCTAAACAGTACCCTACTGTACATAGCACTTCGCCGATGCGCGTCCATGCGAGTCCACGACACTACGGTAGCCACGGCAGACCAAAACACTCTCTTTCTTTCTTTCTTTCTTTCTCTTTCTCTTTCTTTCAAATCAATAGCCAACCTCTTTTGTGTTTGTCCCGGTTTGTCCACATCGTTTGCTCTTAGCACAATGTAAACAACAAATTTCTTCTACGCTTGCATCATCGGCAGAGTAATCGCTGAACGCCACGGCTTCCGTAGTGTCGTGGACTCGCACGGACGTGTATCTGGGAATTGCGATGTACAGTCTGTTTAGGCTAGTAGTCTGTTTAGTACT